>JBBPRV010001011.1:0-12621 GCA_038093235.1 Boletus harrisonii | reverse complement strand
TCATACAAATGCGCATAATATATTCCTTTATATTCCCTTATATTCCCTTGGCAAGATGTGGCACAGCGCGAGAAACTCCCATTTTATACAGCGATCCTGTGGTTCTCGTGATGTTCCACTCCCGGTGACGGACTGTCAAAGGTCGAGGACATAATGCGATACGACTTGCAGAACGCGCAGTTTGCGTATCTGTCAGCTTGTCATATGACCATTAGAGACGAGGAGAGTCCGGACGAGGCCATCCATCATGCAGTTCGCCGGATTCCGTTCCGTGATTGGGACGATGTGGGCTGTGGACGATGCGCACACAAACGAGATCACGTCGAGGTTTTACAACAACATGGTGGACGAGTGCGGTCGTCTGGATCACACACGGGCAGCACTGGCGTTCCACAGGATCATGAATAGTCTTCGTTCGAGCGAGGTACCCCGAGTCAATCAACGGATCATGTACATCCACACCGGCGCCTAGTAATTTCTGCTCTCCGGTCAGTACGTATTTTCTGCATACGTGGCCACTGAGACCTGTGTACCTACAGTTGTGTTTACCATAGGATCGTGTACTCCCAATCCAATATAAAACAAATATATTCGTAAAGGATCGCCCCCACTTTGTTATAAGGACAACTTAAAAGAGACCTTTGTGGTGCTTTCCATAGATGTGATCCTGCGGATAAGAAGAAATCATGGCCAAAGTCGACGATGATCTGTGGTGAACGGTGAACAAAGTACATACCATTGTGATTCATGTAATTGCATGGATGTCAACGACATTGACAAGCTGCGAGGAACGAGGAGCTGTCAGTGTGTGCTGTCAGGTGGCGGTCAATCCAGGCTCGTCCGTTCCCCAGAGGGTTAAATTCCTCTCGTACATGAGCACAAGGTACAGCATATTGCCCCCCCCCCCTCATTTCGGCGATATGTGGCGCATACATGCCACGTCCCTCCCTTGTACGGACCGTCGAGCACAGACACCAGGGCCGTCCGAGTCGTGCCTCCTTGCAGTGTTCAGAATGTCAGACATGTGATGGGACACAACAGGAAAGATACTGGCGCACCATGTAGTATTGCAGGACTTCCGGCCTCGTGTCATAGTGTGCACACGGAGGCGAGGTCTTTCACCACCCATGGTATATCCTGTTCCTTAAGATCCGACACTATACAGGCGGTTATCGTAATAGCAACTGAAGAATCATACCAAGTTGCACTTCCAGACGGACCAGACCACGCGGGTTAGTACCTCTGCGTAGACGTCACACTGACCCACACGACCTGCCAAAGATCAAACAGTAGTATAATGAAGGTCCGCTGCGCCGCGTCATGATGGTGGTCACGGTATGGGTAAGCTCCGAGTCAAATACAGGCGCTGAGAAGGTTCTATTGGCAATAATATCGGTCCCGCCGGCGGGCCAGTCCGGCCGAGGGGCGAGTCGATTCAGTCGAACACACAGTATCCACGTCGTTCTTTCAAAGTTGATTATACCTCGATCCCCACACAGAATGTACATCCATATCAATGTCATGGAAAGGTGCACTTCGAGGAGATATCATACAGCATCACTTAGGGGTAGGAGAATCCGTTGTTCTACAGTAACGGCAAATCCATCACTGCAAAGAGGGCAATCTTCTAACGCCTGTTTTCCAACTCCAACGGTGCAAATTTACTCCCGATTGACCAGCTCGTTCACACTAGCGGCTGTGTAAAAGTAACAGCTTCTCAACCGTACCTTACAACTGGCGCGACGCCCAATGGCCACGCACGGCTGCCCGACGTGCGACACCCGCCGCGTCGAGCACGGCACGCATACAACGTGTGCACCCGCGGCGCCCAATGCCCCTCCCGTCCCAGTGGGCACAGCGCCCCAACGTGCTGCGTGACATACTACAACTTGAACGCCGCTCCCATCCGAGTGCGCGCAATGCCCCATTGCCCGACGCCCACTGGGCCGAGCACGGTTCGCACGTCGCCCCTCCCATCCCAACGGACCGATGCCCCAATGCCCACCACGACCAGCATGGCACGCACGCGATGTGCGCACCTGCGGCCCCCAAACTGCCGTGTAATCCCTGTTGCCCAGCGCCCACCGAGGCGCCAACGCCCTCCGTTCCCCATGGCCAGTGCCCCATGTAGATGGTAGTGCCCATCGCCCAGCCACCGCCCATCTCCCCCCTTCGGGAACCACGGATGCCCACTGCCTGAGGCCTGTCACCCGGTGCACCCACGCCATTGCCATCCACTGCACCCTCGCAATGTCCAACCCAGAGATATGAGGGAAAACGTCTACATGCAAACAGTAAAAAAAACCACGGAGAAAAATTGAATTAGCAACTTCACTCCCCCACCCCTTGGGCCAATGGCCCAAAACCAAGCTCAATGGTGGCTCGTACATCTGCACCCTGATACTTAATACCATGGCCGCCCAGGAAACCCTTGCGGTGACTTTGAGACAGCCCGGCGCTTCATGTAAAGGCGTACCTGAGGGCTGAGTAGTATTTATTCCCTGAACGTTACTGCGGATGGCCTCTCGAGGGTTCTTCTTCGTTAACCATGAGCAACGTCGAGAACTCAAGTCCGAAGGCATTTGGCGGTTTCCCGCGTTCACCCAGTTTTCAATCTTCTGTGCACCAGATACCCACCCCAGGGATCGAGAACACGAGGCCACCGCGATATGTACGCTGCATCGGCTATCGTTCGATTCTCTCTTGATGACTGTCTATCTTATTAACCACAGGTGCCTGTTGTGCTCAAGATCTGGTTTGTCGGCGGTGTCGCTCTGCTCATGATATCCCTTAGCATTGGATTGCTGGCCGCATTACATGTATCAGAAACGCGGAACGGTATGTACATGCGCTGTAGTTTATAAAGTACTACAATTGTATAATGGCTACAGGTTTCGCTGTTCCTGCTAAAGCTGTCGGTTTTGTGTCCTCTTACTTGCAGTCTTTGATGGTGAGCCAGTATCTTAATCTGTCGTTGCATCGGTTGATAACAGTGATCACAGCACTTTACCACCGTGCTCCTTGTCATACCGTTCAAGTACTTTTGGTCAGCAGCGGATCAGATGCTCAGATGGTATCAGGTACGTCTGTATGTGATGATGTGCGACGGTCACAGTAGCTTTCAGTAGCCATACGTGACGCTGTCTGAGGGGAACGCACCCGCCTCGCGCAGTATCCTCCTGGACTATGTGAGCCTTCAATCCTTGCCTTCAAATGTCTGCCAGTGCTGAGCAAGTAAATTAGATTGCTTTGAGGTATTATCCTCATTTTTGCTCAGAGATTTAATGTATTGACATGTTTCTCAGCCAATTCTCCGTGGTTTATCATTCGTGGATCCATAAACATTACTTGGTCAACGTGTCAACGCTTGTAGCAATCTCTGTCATATTCTTACAACCCCTGGCTGGTTCACTCTTATCATTGTATCCAATGCCTTATACATCCGGTTCGTCCCCGTCCACTACGCGTAAAATCAACTTGCTGAGGTGGTATGCAGACGCTACTGCTCTTGTCACAAGCACCATTGCTCTCTCGCCTGTCATAGATAACCTTGACGTTTTCTTCGCCTCCACCGGTGTAAGTTATTTCAAACATCCTAAAACGGAATATTATTTAAGTCAGATTAGTTTGTTCTCGCTTCAGGTATGTATATCTCGACGATAGGGGGTGTCTTCCGATCATTCTCGCAGTCTACGACCACCTGGCCGATCCACCTTTTGTCCACGAGGATTGGACTGCTGGCAAATTCCAGGCAAGACGATTGTTATCTTGCATACTCCTCACTAACGCCTCTCGATCGTGTCTCGCTAGCCCCCACCAGGCTCCTACCTGAATGGTACTCTTGCAGTAAATACCACTGCTATTCAGACAAATGTTAGCTGTTCTAGTCCCACTTCGCTCAATGTGGCGGATGTGTATGGAAGCTACGTTGCATCAGCCACATTCCCCAGCGGATGCTCTGCACAGAATGTGTTCAGTCCCAGTAACGGATCCCAGCAATTCAATGTCGTCAACGCTAGCAGTTGCGCTTCAGCGGATCTTGACATTATGTTCCAACCCGTCGTGTTCTGGTTCTACCTCAACGCCAGCACTCCCCAGGTGGCAAGCGTGTATTGTGACCCGACGATGGGCGTGTTCACGGTCGAGACGTCAATGGATCTTAACGACGGTTCGCTCGGCCCTTGTACGAATCCGGAACCAGTAGGAAGTGCCAATAATGTTACTGGAAGTCCTCAAAACGGACGCCCGTTCAACGGGTAGGCACCCACTACATTTGGCTTGTTCAAAGCAGACATCTGATCTCATGCAGTGTTGTATTTGACCAGAGCGAGAATTTCTATGTTGCCTCAAGAGCATCGGCTATTAATTTTGGCGTTCCTGATGCAATCTACAGCTATGCGGCCCAGCAGCCTGGAGGACCATTGTCCGTTTTTCAAGATGAATACGGTTTCCTCAACGCTACCACGGCCATCTATGCGAGTATTGATGTGCATGGCACGATATCTTCTTCTAATCTGCTCCGCAGACTCAACATCTCGCCGTTGCCGCCCAAGCTAATTTCTTCCTTGCGAGCAACTCGACGATTCACGCACGACTCACATCTCAAGTCGAACGTATATATATAGAGTGAGGATTCCAGTGTCCAATCTCCGAGCTTGTCAGTCTCACTGATGCCCGCAGAGCGTTTCCGGCTTACGTCCTTTCCTCTTTGATGGCCATTGTCGGGTTTGTCGGACTTGCGATACACTATCTACACAGGCGCGCACGTCGCAGACTATGGTTGACAAGTCCTCCTGGTTCTATCGCTGCCATCGTGTCTTTGACATCACGGTCTGGTTTTGGTGAACTCTTGCTACCATACAATGACGAACGTCAGATGCGGGATAATCTGGCTGGCCTGACGTTCCGTTTAGATCGGCGGACTGGTGCAATCGTCGCCGAGGAAGATGTCGGGGCGGCCGAATGTGCAGATGGGGTGGCACTGTTGGGGCGGAAGAAATCATACAGTAGCCCTACATTTTTCGTCGATGGAGACCCGCCGTTTGAAACACCGCTCAAGCTCAAGGGGGACTTGGATGACACCCCCTGAAGTCGGCCGATACAACAATTGTCAGGGCCACGTCTATTACACTTTTTTTTCTTCTTTTGTATGTTGTGTAGTACTAGTTCGCAGCTATTTGTACTGGTATGTACGAGACAAGTTCCAATCGTTAAAGGACATCCGAAATGCAGAATCACGCGTATTGTACGCGTGTATCATGTAGGGTAACAGAATAAGCGATCTACGGTATAAAACGGAAGACTACTAAGAAAGCGGCCAGGATATGAACTAGGACAGATGCAAATTGCAGGGAACACAACGAAAAGACGGCAGGGAATAAAGGACACAATGAATGCACACAGCGTGGAATAGGATATAAGGTAGAATAACAGTCACGAGGCCCACAGGATAAAATTTTTCATAAAGGAGATCCAGACAAGATGAATACAACCCGAGTCAGCGTCTCGCTCCGCCGTACACTCACCGTACACTTTCGCCTCTCGTTTCTTCCACGACTGCCTTGACCCACCGCAGTACGACAGTTTCGAGCATTGTTTCCCACCCGTCGTCCTTCCTTGCGACGAGGCGGGGGTCAAAAATCAGAGGGGATTCAGCCGTGGTGGAGCGGGCCTTCACTAGCGATGGTGACGGTGGCGCGTCCGCAAAAGTGGAGAAGACCATAGCATGACCAGAAGGGGGACGTGCAGGAGATGCACCGCGTGAATGTGTGCGTGCCGGGGAAGCAATATGGTCTGGTCGACCGGGTGTAGACGGGACGACTAAAGGAAGGAGGTAACGAAGCTTGAGTGCGCTGAGCAAGACAAACGGTCAGGGAATGATCCGATCAGAGTGGCTCAGACACGTACCCGGCCCATAACCGCAAGTTGTCTATTCTTCGAAAAGTCCATCCTATCTTACCTTTCTCGTCTGCATCCAAGTCATCTGCGGATCGCTCGAGAAAGGCAACGTCATGTACGGAATCCACACTGATGAAACCCCATGGTTTGCGGGATCGACGCACCCCGGTGTTGTAAGCTGCGCAGAGACATTGACCTGAGGTGAGTGAACTGAAGAATGCAGATTTGTCAGGTGTGGGCGGGACTAAGGAACGGAGATTCTCGGGAAGAAGGGCTATCAAGAGGGCACGTGCGCGACCTGCGAGACAAGCATTAGCAGAGATGCGTACCCTTTCTTGCCCGTCTACTGACCGACAGGATCATTTGCAAACAACGAGCGCTTAGCCCAATTGGGAAGATCATCTTCATCTACGCTTCCTGCCTCCGAAAGTGTCTCCATGTCTTCTGGCTCTTCCGACAGTGACATGCTGCGCATCGAGTCGAGGATACCGGACGTAGAGACGACGCGTCGCCCTGAGCGTGGTGCCTCTTGGGGAAATTGGTAGGTGAACACATCACCTGTGCTAACCCTCCGGTTCTGCCCCTTACCATCCTTTGCCCTCTTCGCACTCTTCTCACCCTCTCTCTCCCAACCGCGTTTTCCATCCCTAGTGCCTCCAAATAACACATCGTCGACGAGGTCTATGTATCGTCTAACCACATCTTGTTCCTTTCCGAGGTCCGCCAGTTTGACATCTTGTTGGTACAACCACCCGCCACCAAGTACAAGCCGATCATCCCAATGCTCTCGCTTTTCTCGCTCTTCTTCGCTGAGGGTGTCGTTCTCGTCCTCCCAGACTGGTATCGATTCATTACGACCTTGTACATGCACGAATGAAATTGACATATCAGGGTCAAGATGAGGGAGGTCCGACTCATCGTCGGACATGACTACTGGCGATGCGACGCGAGAATGTGGATGTTGGTCTTGCGACGATCCGCGATCACTTTGAGCATCGTAAGCCTCATCGGATAATGGTACCCTGGACCGTTCTTCAAGCTCGCGGAGCGCAGCAAGGACTTCCAATGCAGACTTGCGGATCAAGGATAGGGGATCGAGTTGGGACCTTTGAAGAGCCGAGTTGCGTTTCGGGACAGGAGCACTCGCAGCGACCTTGCTTCTGTACTGACTGCGAAGTGTACCCGCGGATTCGTCGGGAAGCGCGATAACATAGTTCCGGACGGAGCGGATGGCATGGGTAGTCGTCTTAAGGATGTCAAGGACGTCGATCACGCGAGCAGTCGGTGTTGGATTGGGGTCTGGAGGGGAATCGCACGTGTTGTGTATACTCCAAGCACGAGTGACGGCAGTGAGGTCCTCGACGACGACAGGAAAGAACGCCTGTGGATCTGTCTGGTAGTTCTTGACGTAGGGGGGAAACGTTGGTTGGCGTATCTCTGGAACTGCAGGCGAGGGTGGAAGCTCAAAATCCGTGATGTTGCCCAAAGATGGCTTCGACGTTTTCAGGCTGGCCAAGCCCCCGATCGCGGGTACGAACTGGCTGTTCACCTTCTTGGAAGGGCTATTGGAAGGTTCGGTTGCGAGCACGAAATAGATTCAGAGGAAGCGGAGACGTACTTTGACTTTGCAGCGATGCCAGTCTTGGTGAAGTAGTGCTGGAGGTGTTCGATGCTGCCGAGGGTCATGACGCTCTGTCGTTTCGCTGCGCTGCGACTGAACGGTTTGAGCGGCTTGTTGCTCGAGTTCATGTTAGGGTAAAAGGCGGTCAAGCGACGCGACTTTGTTGCAGTCTCTGAAGCAGGCGAGGAGGACCCCTCGCCCTCGCCAGAGCCGGTATAGTCTGGGGTGAGGGCGGGTGTCGTTGAGTCGGGCATCGCGGACAAGGAGGAGGAAGAGACGTGTTCAAGGGGGGTCGTGTTTGAGGGGGGGTCGAAGTGTTATAAGCCGAACCTGGACTGGCTTGGACGGGTGATGGCACACGGCAAGGACCAGCACTACTGGGCACAACTCAGGGCAGCCCTCACCGCAGGCGTCTGGGCCTCCTCAGCGCCCGCAAGGACCCCCCACGCCTACTTTCTGTCCTGGTCAGAACTCATCCGCAAATTCAACAAACATTGCGTTGGTTTCCAGGACGTTGCAGAGATCGCCTCACAGACTCAGGCACTCTCCATCTGGCTCTCTGCAAATGCCGCCGGCGAGGACCAGCTCGGATCAGAGCCAGACGGGCAGCTGCGTCTCGCGTCCGAGTGCATGTTGCTCCCCGAACGCGTCCAGGAGGCGACCGTAGGCTACGGTGCACTCAAGAAGCTCCAGACCACCCGCTCCGACGTACGTCGACCCTCACCCTATTTGTACACTCATCCAATCTCGCAATAGTCTCTTCTCCTCGCCCTCGCCTATTATGCGTACGCCTTGGGAGAGCCATCCACATGTCTCGATTATCTTTCCAAAGTACCAAGAATACCTGATGCACAAAGCCACATTCCACATTCCTCTACAGTCAGTTCCAATGGTTCCACCCCCCAGCCACCAGGTTCTGTCACAGACACGTCCATGGCATGGACCAGTAGTATGATGTCCGCCGAGTCACCTCTCTCCACAACGAACATCATCGACGGCAGAGCTTGGGCAATGGCCGAATCCATTCGGAGTATATGTCTACAAGGTTAGGATCTACCTCTTCTCTATACTCTAGATACTATCCGCTTCATCTATTTAGGCATGTGCCACGAGAAGCTCCATGCAGAGGACCCTGAACTCGCCATTCAAGCATATGCGACTGCCATCCCTTTGCTAATCGTCACTGAATTCGAAATCCCGCACACCCTGACCACACCAGCCTCCTCTTCTTCGTTTTCCCAGTACCGTGAACTTTGGCGTTGGGTGGAACGTCTCATGTTCCGTGCCATAGCGCTCCTCGCCCGCACACGACATCTCGATGACCAGGAAGGCCTCATCTGGAACTTCTTCACTC
This sequence comes from Boletus harrisonii, assembly GCA_038093235.1. Lineage (NCBI taxonomy): Eukaryota > Fungi > Basidiomycota > Agaricomycetes > Boletales > Boletaceae > Boletus > Boletus harrisonii. The sequence continues at coordinate 3,748 of JBBPRV010001011.1, read as the reverse complement.
GCTACGGTTCCTGCAGTACTCTTTGGCCACCCACCTTTCGTACATCCCATCGTTCGATCATCGCCGTCCTGCATCTGCGCACTCTCATCATCCGCTTTCGTGCACCCTCTCTTCCAGGGACCCATTCCCCCGCTGTGCAGCCAGAAAAACCACCGCAATGGCTCAACACAGCTCGATCGATCATCAATGAATACCGCACGATACTTGACAAATGCACTCACTTTCCCAAGGCCGGAGAGCGGAATGTCAAGGTCGAAGACCTCGTCGATCTGTCGGTCGCCGTGTGGGAATCGAGCGGAGCAGTCGCAGATCGAGCGCAATGGGTCATTGATGTCAGTGAACCCTCCATCTACCCTCGTCCACTCTTAAACAGTTAAGTAGGTCCTCTGGTGGGCTACCCGACTCACCTTCAACTCTTACCGTATCTTTCGGCACATGTTCCGGCTTTTGTATGTTTCTGGAGATACGGAGCTTGCAAAGCGTACCTTGCGCCTATATATCGAGGTCGTAAGCAAGACACGTGCTGCAGGTGTCGACGGTGACAGCGATACAGAGCGTCACTGGGTGGAGACACTCGTAGAAGGTGCGAGGATGTTCTGTCGCTTGGCACTATCTCGACTTGGCTCGGGTGGCCTCGAGGAAGCCAAAGAAGCTGGGGAGTTCTTGGAAAAGGCAAAAACACGACTTGACCTCGCCGACAAGGAACTTGTCGCACGTGTTGCCCTTGCAGAAGGCATTTGGAACACTGTCACTGCTATCATAGGTGGGTGCTTGCATTCGTACTGGGATCTCTTCATGTCTGATTCCATGAAATCTGCAGAAAGACATGCTCATACCCGCCCAGCAAGGCTGCGCGATGCGTTGGAGCATTATATCCACTCCATCAAGGTGTTTCCCACTCCTAGTGCACACCACCAGCTAGCGCTAGCACTCGCACTACCCGGTCCTTCGCAGAACCTCGAAGACGCTATCACCTCTGCACGTGCGGCCGTGGAAGGTGCTCCAAATGAGATTCGCCACTGGCACCTCCTCGGTCTATTGCTCACAGCTCAAGGAGAGTGGGTGAAAGCGCAAGAGGTACTGGAAATCGGTGCCACGATCAACGACTCTCCTTCAGAGATAGATAAATCCCAAAGTGATACGGAAGCTGCTCTGGAGAAGAGTGAGAAGAATGCGCCAAGTGAAGGCGTGGTAGCGAGAGAATTTGAGACAGAGAATGGCACAACAGATGCACAGTCGCAAAATGGTATTGGTAGTGTTGCGAATGAGGTGTTCGTTCACGAGATGATCCTTGATCCATATGCAGCTACGATCCCCCCCTCCGCTACCCTTTTGCACACTCTTCCTGATCACCCCGGTCCGACCCTGGAAGATGCTTTCGAGTACGGGTTACAATTGCGACTCACGCAGATGGCATTAACGGAGCATGTCGAGGGCCCAGAAGGAGCAGAGACCAAATGGGTAGACGTCTTTGGATGGATAGCAGAGCGAAAAGGAACAGTTTCTGAGACTCAGCGTACGTGAACCTCTCTCCCTGGATGTTTCCACTCCTTTTGACAAGCTCGATCTCAGTGAGATCCTCGGTGGATACCGGGTCGCGCTCAGCAGTTACGCGGTCAAGCTCCGTAGTCCTTGTATCTGGTATCCAGGAGCTGGTTCTCGAGGTTAGAACTGACCTTCCCAGTTCGATGGAACCTCCACCTGACCAACCAACCGGCCGAGCACGACCCCCTCCGATCACTGTCACTCCAGCGACGCCAGCAGACCCTGAGCGCAAGTTTCCCTTGTCTCCGCTCCTCAAGCGCTCTTCCACGGACCGCGACAGCTCTACAGGAAAGAAGATGCATCAGATGCTCAAGAATCGTGTCCATAAAGGACAAGAGAAGATTAGCACAATATCAAAAAAGATTGGACATGGCGTCGTCAGGAATGGCAATTTGAAGCGGGCGAATTCTGCGCCAGGTAAAGTTTCATCTCAATAGCCTTTGTCATCAGAATGTAGGGTCTCATAATTGCCTTTAAAGATTTCCATGCAGTCCTTCAAAACCACCATTATCAGGCGTCTTCTATACATTCTCGCAGGCGTCTTCGCTCTCTGAAACGCAACAACAACAATGAAGACTCTGAATACCCAGCCGATGACTGTCCTGCTCCACCTCCGCCACCCACCCCACCTATACAAGACGCCAAACCGATTCCTCAAACCTCCAGGGAGGATAAACTGTTGAGTGAACTGTGGGCATCGTCCGCTGCGACCTTCCGTAGACTGGGCAAGATCGACCAGGCGAAAGCTGCTATCCAGGAAGCCGAGGTCAAAAATCAAGAAAACCCCTCCGTCTGGGTCCAGGTACGTATCAAGCTCCTTTTTTTTTTTTCATGTGGACTGATGCGCTGGGTCAGCTTGGGCTGTATCACCATGCGCTGAACCACGACCGACAAGCGATCGAGGCATTCCAAAAAGCGCTCTTCATTTCCCCCGACGACGTCTCTGCCACCGTTCACATGTGTCGGATCTACCTCATCCCTCGCCTTCGTTCCCGATCCTCCGAGTCATCCGTCGACCCCGACCCCGACAAGGTCAACTTGAGCGCTGGGCTGCTGGAATACATCTCGGGTGGCCCGGGATGGGATGTCCCTGAAGTGTGGTATTTCCTCGCCAAAGCATATGGTTTGCGGGGCCAAAAGGACAAGCAATTAGAGTGTCTAACGACGGCGTTATCGTTGAGTGAGAGTCGGTGTATTAGGGACCTTGGGTGTGCGGTAGGGTGGTGTCTGTAAATGGACCGCCCTTGACTGGTTTGGGTCGTCCTTCCAGCCCCGCGCTGGTTTCCTTCCTAACCCCTCCTCCTTCATCCCCTATTGTGTACATTCCTGCAGAGGCCTGCGCGTACGTGTACGTGCCCGCTGTTTGCACTAATCATGACCGGTTGCTTTGATGGTTGGATGTCTTCGTAATATAGTCGTGCGCGTGATCGGATTTCCGCTGACTGGCTTGCAGCGCTTTGCTCTATCCCCTCTGCACGCAAAACATGGTCTCATTCCTGGACCCGAAAGATCCAGGTCTCAGTTTCAATATTGTCGCTAGCTCCCCGCGGGCTGGCTGCACTGCCTCGCTCAGCTTTTTCTCGAAGTTTCATCTCCTATTTTTTTTTGCCTCTGCTGACGTCTGGTGTACGACCATTGAATCAGCCTTAGGAGGCTGTCTCCTAAGCGTATATCCTGGGTCGTTGTTTTCCAGTGGTTCGTCAATTTCACGTCTAGTAGAGCAAGGGTCATTCATACTGGTTTACAAATATCTTTTTGATCAACATCTGTAGCTGCAGAAGGAAAAAATAAGCAATTTGTTACGACCACCCCAGCGTTACATGCATAAGTAAGACCTTTGCCAACTCAATAGTAGAGTCAATACTATTGAATGTACTCTTTCCGCAGACAACCTGTGCTGCCAGTGCGCAATCCGCAGTAATCCCACAAGCTGGGTCGCACACCGAGCACTGCAGTTCACAAACGAGGAAAATCCTGTAAATCCATGGGAGTATATAATTTCCCGGTTTATCTCCGAAGTGCGCATCTCACATCGTCGTGTATTCTTTCCGCTTGAACCTCTCGAACAAGCAGGAATGAAAGCGCTCTCTGCACTTGCGCTCCTCGTAATAGGAAAGCCAGTGACTGCCTGGGCTAGTAGTTCGAGGTGTTTTTGCACCTATGGTCAATCCTGCTGGCCCTCTACCTCCACGTTCTCCCAACT
>JBBPRV010001010.1:0-12625 GCA_038093235.1 Boletus harrisonii | reverse complement strand
GAAGAAGCTGAGTGCACCCCTTGATCCTGATCTGCTCCTGCTCCACCAGAACTCTCACTGATCCATAGAGAACAGGATCCGCGTTCTCATCATCTGAGTTCAGGCAGGCATATACCTGGTGCCTCTGCTTCAACATCCCCCTTCAACTCTCCACTAGCTCTTGCTCATGCTCTCCCTCTTTCCTGCCCACCTTCCATCACTCAGTTTCCACCATCTAACTCTCCCATCTATGATCCTCTGCCTCTGCTGTCTTCTCCCCCTTCCAAACCACCATCCAACTCTGACTCTTACCACTCTGATAATGACAACAACAATGATATGGCCAACAAACATCGTGCCAATGGGACTGAGCTCAAGGCCGGTCTGCCAGACAACTTCTCTGGCTGGGACAAGGGTGCCCAACAATGGGTCCTTGCAATGGAGGCATACTTTCAAATGTCACCACAATACAGCACTGACAAGATGAGCAAGGGATGCGGTGCTGTCTTTTTTGAGGGTTGGTTGAAGAAGATGCTGGACCCTGACGTTGCAGCAACAGAGAAGACCTTGGAGAAGTTTTCAGATGACTTTGCGCAGGTTTTCTTCCCCTCAGATTGAACCAGCAAGGCTCGTGTAGTCTTGTCTGATATCCGTATGGAAGGGCTGCCCTTTAAAGGGGACTTCCACAGATTCCACTCTGCTTTTGAACTCGAAATGGATTGGAGTGGGATAATGGATGAGCACATTTTGAAGGACATGCTCAAGAAAAAAGTATCTAGTGATCTCACTTTCCGAATGGTGGCCATAGAGAATGAACCTGTTACACTAAGCATAGAACCTAGCTTTATCAGCAAGAGTCACGTGATGAATGATGGGTAAAGTTGGAAGTGTTGAGCTTGTGGACTGCATTACCCACTAAGCAAATTGAGGAGTCTACAATGCTTGGTAGGCATAGAGACTATGAGAAGGGTCTCGACAAGTAGTTTGCAAACTACCACTGGATTGGGCTAGATACTACACTTGTATTGTGTAGAACTAACTGGGGAAAAGTATAAGTACACTGGGCATTTATATACTATGAGCAGACCCTGAATAAGGAGTCCAAATGGGGAAATGGAACAGTGGAATGCTGTTCTAGAAGAGGATACATCCATGAAAGGAATTGGGAGAAAACAAGACTGTGGAAAGGAACAAAGGAAGACATGCTGCAAACCACAGAAAGGATCAAAGAAGAGAAGCAAAGGATCAGGAGTTCCGGTTGGAAGAGAAGAGCAGAAGAAGAACAGAACTCCATCTAAGGATCAAAAGAATCAGAAGGAAGATTGAAGAAACAGAGGAAATCAGAAGAAGAGTCCTCAGGTTCCCATGGAGTGATCCACGAGTTGAACTTGTGTTCCTCGGCCTTGGACATCCAGGGGATTTCTGTAACAGAACCCAAAACAGCCAAGAAGTGGCTTGACAAAGCTGCTCAGTTTTACGATGTGGTCCAGCACTTGAAACATCTTCGCTCTGAAACTTCACACTATATTCCTTCTGGAGGTACTCAGCACTCTTCCAATACCTCCTCCTCTTGTTGCAACCCTAACACCATGAACATTGACACAATCTGCCTTACCCCTACCCAATGTGCTGAGCATATATGTAACAACAAATGCTTCATTTGCCACAAGGTCAGATGCTACTCCTCCAAGCACTCCCGCTCTGGAAGCACTCAAGGATTCTCACCTCAACCTCTCACTTCTTCAGCTCTGAGAATTTGGGCTACCACAGTGTCTGCTCCTCCTTCGCCCCTCAAGGAGTATGCTAGGAGTTAACTCTTTCAAGATTGTCTACAGGGAAGTGTACGAAGATGGAACACCAGTTGAAACCACTGAAAGTGTGGCTAGGCTTGTAGTTGAAGAAGAACCCATTGAGCTCTACATTTTCTATGTATAACAAAGGGGCTAACAAGGGACCACAGGATTTTTGAGTGGAGGGAAAGCATCAGTGTCTTTACCCTCCTTTACTATTGCGCCTGTATTTGTATCTGGAAAGAATTCGTGATCAATCTTTATTCTTGTTTCTTTGTCCAGATCAAACCACAAAATCACTGAAATGCATGCTCTCATCAACTGTGGAGCAACAGGGTGCTTTATTAGCACAGCTCTTGTCCATCACCTTGGATAGGAAATGCAATGACTACTGAAGCCTCTGACAGCTCATAATGTGGATGGAACCATCAACCAAGGAGGCCTTATACGAAGGACGATGATTGTACACCTTTGTATCAGAGAAAATGTGGAGAAGAGACTCTTTTACCTCGTACAGGCCAATGAAGACGTCAGCTTGGGACTTCCTTGGCTATGCCACAACAATCTGACCATTGACTGGTCAACTGGAATGGTCTCCCTGCCCTTTGTCAAAGGGATATCTAGACCAAAGGAGGATGCTGAAATGCAACAATACCTCCTATGCTATAACCACATATCCGAGAATGCTATCTTCAATCAACTGGTCGATGATCTAGCTGTGTCCATGGGAGTGCTACCTCCCTTGGAAATCAACTGTACCACCATCTTGACTTCCATCACTGCCAATCAGGAGAAAAAGGTCGTTGAGCTACCACTTGAATTTGCGAATTTCGTGATGTTTTCACAAAAGCCAAGAATGTCCCTCTTCCTTCCCACTGACCTTTCGACCACACCATTGAACTTGATGAATTGTTCATTCCAAAATGAGCCAAGAACTATTCCTTGAATCCCAAGGAAATGGAGGTGCTGAAAGGACTTGTCAAAGAAAATCTACAAGAAGGAAAGATCATTCCGTCGAAGTCTCCCCAGGCTTCTCCAATTTTCTCCATGCCGAAGAAAGATGGAACCTACCGTCCTTTCTAGGACTATAGATATCTTAATTCCCATACGATCAAGAATGCCTATCCCCTTCCTCATATTGTCAATCTCATTGATACCTTGAAGCACTTGTGGTATTTCACCAAACTCAACATCCGTTGGGGCTATAACAACATTCAGATCCGCCCCGAGGATCAATGAAAGGCCACCTTCACCACCCCTCTTGGTCTCTTTGAATCCACCATAATATGTTCTTTGGGCAATGCAATTCTCCCCGACATTCTAGGCGTTCATGAACCATATCTTTGCTGACTATCTTGTGGAAGGTTGGCTTATCATTTATATGGATAATTTGATGGTTCATTCCAAGGATTACGACAAACATATTAAACGAGTTTGTCTTGTTCTTCAATGCCTTAGAGAACACAAGTTGGGCATCAAGCTGGAAAAGTACATGTTCTGTGCTCCGAAAGCTGAATACCTTGGAATGATCATAGGAGAAGGACAAGTTTCTATGGACCCTGTGAAACTTACTGCCATCAAGGAATGGATTGCTTCCTGCTCCATTAATGCAGTACGCTCATTTATGGGCTTCTGCAATTTTTATAGGAAGTTCATCCTGAACTTCTCTAACATTGTACAGCTGCTTCTTTCTTTGACAAAGAAGAATGCTGCATGGCAATGGTTACTGGATCATGAGGCTTCTTTTCAGAAACTCAAGGACACATTCCTTTGTCAGCCAGTATTGCGATACCTTAACACTAACCATCTGTTCTACATAATGACAGATGCTTCTCTCTGTGTCTCTGGTGCTGTCCTGATGCAAAAAGATGGCAATGGTGATCTTCATCCCTGCACCTACTACTCAAAGACTTTTGCTCTGGCTGAGTGGAATTATGATATCTATGACCACAAACTCCTCGCCATCATACAAGCCCTTGAGGAATGGCAACAATACCTCACTGGCACTCATCACCTGGTCACAGTGATTACAGACCACAGGAACTTGACATATTTCAAGTCTCCTCGGAACCTCTCTTGCCAACAGGCTCACTGGTCGATGTTCTTGCAGGACTTTGACCTTCACTGGGACAACCAACCTGGCTCTGCCATGGATCCTGCGGATGCACTCTCATGTTGGGATGTTGTTGATACATCTGCTGACAATACTGAAGTCACTCTCCTCCCAGACATTCCCACTGCTATGAACATCTCTGACATCATCATTGGGCAAATGGATGTTCTCATCGCTGATAAAATTGCCCACCACACCACAGAGGACCCCCTTGTTTCTGATGCCGTCAAAGCCTTAACTGAAGGCAACTCACTCTTCCCTCGTGCCTCTCTGAAGGATTGGACCTTCCTTGATGGTGCCTTATATTTCAAGGGCCATCTCTACGTTCCCAAGCCCACCTGACAGGACCTTGTAAGGTCCCTCCATGATTCACCCACTAGGGGTCATGGAGGGTATTTCCACACTGTTCACCTTGTCCAGCATGATTATTGGTGGATCTCAGGTCAACAGCTATATATAGGTTGGCTAGTAAGTTGGTAGAGTTGTACTTGGGTGGTACAAAGGGTGGGCAATTTAGAAACTTGGCCTAGATTTCACCTAATGATATATTTTGTTTTGCAGACAACCCTTGGGAATGTTACATCCAGGAGTGGTGATTATGTAATCAATGGATGGACTCACATCACTTAGTCACTCAGACAGTTATAATAAACTCAGTTTTATTGTGAACTATGGAGCTGGCATGAAAGGTCAGAAAACATACAGTAGATGGGGGACCAGATTTCCTTTGTTGCCCAAATATGGTTTTCTCCCAAAGGTGTAGTCCAAGGTACTTTCCCTGTATTTTAGGTATAAGTCCTAATATTCTAGTAGTAGCTCTATAGTTCTATTTACTTCACTCTAGAAAACCCTGCCTGATTTGATCTTATAAGCTATCCTGGTGGCCAGCCTTTCATGAGGGAGCTGCTCTCTGGGGGTCAAAAGTGCTATTCTTTATATATATAAACAAGTGAACCCTTCAGACGAAACATGTTGGTGATGAAATGTGTGTGCTATGGAACTAATGTACTAAGAGAGAGCAGTAAACAATATTCACACTTTTCTCTTCATTTGCTAACATGAGTAACATATCTTCTCTTCTTCTTACCCTCAAGAGTGTGGTGTATTTAAAAATGTATTTAAAAAAAAAATCTGGATTAAATGTCATTGTGCAGAAACATGTGGGCTGTCCATATTTGCATCCAAGAGCCATTGCATCAGTGGTTTGCTCTGATGTCCATGCATGTAATCTGACAAAGGAGGAAGAAAGCTTTAGGGATGGCTCAAATTCAGGTTCATTGGCATTACATTGTTCAGCAATTTCATTCATCTGATGCCGTCACTCATGTGAGATGTATGCAAGACATTGTTCCTCTGTCTGGAAGTATGTACACATCAACCAGGTATTCACAGCACAAACGACCAAGCAAAGAGAACCAATTGTCATCATTAGCAAGTAATTGACTGTGGTACCAATCAATTTGTGACAGTTGTGGGACATCATCAATGGAAGTTGCTCCCCACCCTATGTCAGCATGAGGATAGAGCATCATGTAATGAAGAGGCTCATAATGGTGTGAAAGTATGTTGATGAATTTGGGATGGCAATAATTATGGTGGTGAATGAGAACAGATTGTGGATTGATGATGGTGGAGTTCACAGCATGCATGACAGCAGCAAAGTCAGTGTTTGAAGAATAATCTTGTAGTTCCAGTACATAACTTTGATGGCGAGGTTGTGAATGGAAGTGGTCCAGGTAGCCAACATAAGGATTAACAGCATGAAGATCATCAGCAATGCCTTGCACAATATATGAATGCAAGTTGAATTCGTTGGCTTTACTCTGTTGAAGGTCTTCATTGTACAGAAACCAATGAATGGAATGATTGGTATATTCAGTGTTGCACGTAAGATGGTATGTCCTGCCTGTAATTGCAACAGCAGGAGGACCTGCATCATGCCCTGTTGCAAAGCACTTGAAACCACCAGTTACACTGATTCCAGCAAAGGAGAAAAGGTTGTTTATTGTCTGAGCATGCTGCATGAGATGCTGTGCATGAGTGGGGTGGTCAAGAAGAGATTTCATGCAAGGAGGCAAGGGATGTAGGGGGGATGTGCATGAGCACCATTTCCACAGGAGAAAGAATTGGCTTCTGTAGAAAGAAGAAGCGCATTGCAATGGGGACATCATTGGTTCCAAGTCGCAGGAACAATGACAGCAGGAGGGTGCACACATAAATTATGCCACCAGGTATTGGGTTAATAACACAGTGGTGGAGAAGCACTGCAGCAACTCTACAGTGACATTCATTCAACATAAGTGAAGCAGGATTTTTAATGAATGAGAGCACCTGAGTAACAGGAAGCAAATCATGGTGATGTTGTTGTTGTGCACAGTCAGCTGCAGGATTGAGAGGCATAACGAATCACTGGCATTGATGCATCAGAAAGAGAAAGGAAGCTACAAAAACGAAAGAAAAGAACAAAGTCACATAATCTCCTATTCACTTCAATTGGTCTTCAAAATGGTCTCCGAGATCAACCACATTTTACAGACAACCTACCCTTCTGTCTTAGACAGCTGAGAACCTGAAGCTGAAGGATTACCATCCCCATTCTCATCATCCCATCTGGCCCTCTTGCTTCCTTTACCTTCCCAGTTCTGGCTTCCTAACTTCAGAAATGACAGAGAATCTAAAGTCAGAGTAGTGATGAAATTGGATGGTCCAAGAGTGATACCCTTGAGATGACAACAGGCAACATGCTTTCCCTTACTGGGCAGTGGAGTCTTGTTGAACCAATTGTTAGAAAAAGGATAAAAGCATCAAACACAGATGAATTGCTGTGGAGCAGCACCATATTGCAAAACATTGATGTCAAACACACATCCATGCTCAGTCTCAATGTTGGTGTGACAGACTTTTTCTGTGATGAAGAGTGGTGAGGGCATTCTGACATTATCAGAAGCAAGAGGTGGCATCAAAGTGAACATCTGACAACGTTTCAATGAGTAGGAGGAAAAAACTGAGAAAAGGAAGGACGTGCAAACATCATTCATGAACAACTGTAAGTATGGATCCAAATCTTCTTTGGTAGCACTTGCCGTGGAATGCATCATCACTTGCATGACACCAAAGTAAATGCCCTCTTCGAGGGGCACCGTGTGACCACCAAAAGTATAGAACTCCACCTCAAGATCATCTGAAGAGAGCAGTAAAAAACTGTCATGTTTCCAGAAGTTCTTTCCTTGTGAGTAATTGTATCCTCATCTGTTATGGACCCCAATGATGCCCACAATGTTGCAGGAAGTTGCCATGGTGGAGAAAATGGAAAAGGAGTGCAAGAGAGGGGAGCACAGTGAAAAGGAGGTATGATCGATCGAGTGACACAGCCACATCAACATGCTCCACTTGCCATGCCCTGTCATGCACCACGCGTGTGCACACACTCTGCTTCCACTAGTTGCCAATAATACCAACAATGTTGCAGGAAGTTGCTATGGCAGGGAGAATGGAAAAGGAGCACAAGAGAGAGGGGCCCAATGAAAAAGAGGTACAATTGATCAAACAACACAGCCACATCATCACACTCTATCTGCCATGCTCAGCATCTCCACCACACCTGTGACATGCACTGAAGCACACGCTCCACATCTGCCAGTCATGTGCCAGTCCAAATAAGGAGTGATGATGGGGTGGACGATCACTCCTGCAAACTCCTGCTTAATATTATAGATACAGGTGGCTTACAAATTGACTGACTAACACTCACTAATGCCAGACACACTAAGGAAAAGCACTTAAGCAAAGATGTCCAAATTTGGATTGCTCTTCCAAAGAAGCTGGGTATGCTGTGTAGACTAATGGGGCAAGGTTGCATGCTAGCTAGCGGTCACATAATTATTTTGTCTCACTCACACATAGCTACATAAGTAATCAGGAAAATAAGGAGAAATCAAAATATAGTTGGCTATGTACAAATGTTTGAGTATAAGGGTATAGTTGGAGACATTAATGAATATCTCATTAACCAGCAGGTGAAAAGTTCTGGAAAATAGCAGTATGTGGGTCATAGTGAAGGCTATCTAGCAATAGAATATTGAAGGATATGGTCAACACAAAACTAAGGAAATTCCACTTCTCAGGTGACTAATTGACTATGTGCATCTACTTGCACCTTTTGCCCATTCATGTGCACTCACCACACCCAATCACACCTTCCCACCCATTTGTGCCCATGCAGGGGCAATGGCACAATATATGCAATCAGTGTGCATGTGTTGTGTGGTCACCTTTGCCTGTTGATTACCTTTCACCTGCCACTTGTGCCCACTTGCTTGTGCCCATCTGCCTGTTCATGCACATCCTCTCCCTTCCATTCACACCCTCCCACCTGCTCACATCCACTCATCCATCATCCACCCATTCAGGCCCACTCTATGTCACTCACTTGCACCTTTCCACTCATCCACACCTGTGTAGGGGTAACAATCACAATCAGGGTATAGTTTATGCTGCTGCTGTTGCCTGTTTGCATCTTCTGAGTCCCACCTGCTCATGCCCACTTGCCTACATGACCCACCCTGGGCTGTTATGTCCATTGGCAGATCCCCCCTGTTCATGCCCACAAAGGGATGACAACACAATGTGGGCAATCAGGATGCACATTGTGTCATCACTCTTACCTGTTCACACCTACTTGCCTGGCATCCACTTGTTCATGCACATACTGTGCTGTCGCCCTGCAAGTTGTCCACTTGCAGGATATAGTTGTAGTTTGGGCTGCTGATACACTAAGTACATCACTAGACTACTACTAATAGAAAACATATTTATGTAGATACAATGAACAGTGCATGACAGGGCAAAAAATTTTGTGTGGTGTCAAAATTTTGCAATGGGCTAGAATTTGTGATGTAGCAGACAATAAATTGCAGCAGAATTAAATATGCAGAAATCATTCCATAGAGCTCAGCCATGATGGCTGTATGGAACATTGCCCAACATTGCCAATTTTCAGGTTTCTGAACAGGCTTTAAGTTAGTAATGAATATTCACAGTGTCAGCTATAAAGCTGTGCAGGATGCTACTAGCAGGCACAAACCTTTTTTCATGAGGACCACCACCCTAGGATGATTTTCCCCTGTGGAATATTGCATATGTGATCAACATCACACAACAACACTACAGGCCACAAGGCCATGTAAGAGATTATACCATGTTCTTCAACAATGAGCAATTAATGATAGCAGAGGATTATTGACACTATTAGCACATAATATACAATGGTGAGCCTGGAACACTATTCTTGTGCACTATTTTCATTGTTGTAGTTAGTGGCAACATCTCTTTCTTGATTACAAATGTTTTTCAAGGGTGCACCATATGCTGGATTTATCCCAAGAACTTATAAGCCCTCCATAATGCTTGAGTAGGCAATGATTCCAATGTACTGATATAGTTCATGACAAGGAAAAGTGGCAGAGCTCCCCAAACACATGTAAAGTAAATGGCTAGTCCAAGCGGGTTGTACTAGAAAGATGCTTTGAAGTCACTATTCATGGTGCCATCACTCACATTGCTGTCACTATCTTCATCCCCCTTGTCCCCCTCTTTCTCAACATCCCCATCATTTTGAGACACATGACTCAAAGAAAGATCTTTGAATTCATTGACATCATCTGCTTTGTTGTCAGCAGCCAAACAGTCACCAACCAGCCTGTGTGCATGTCCTCTTAAGTGTGCTGCATCATGACCCACAATTGCTGCATACTGTGCAAATGTGTCTCAGTCAGCAAAACCAATTGTGTGACCAAACATGATGTTAATACAATGAATGAGTTAAAACTCACATGTTTACATAGTATCTTGCCTAATCATTGGTTTTACTGGGGTGTCTGGCCACTGATGTGCTGGCTTGCAAGAGTTGAAGTTGATTGCTATGACTATCTGTGAAAGCTGGAATGAGATGACACCCACAGATCACCAGAGAGGGTTTCAAAAATCTGAAAGCAGAGCTATCTCCATCTTCATGCACAAATCCAACTTTTGGAAGTGTGCACTGTCTAAAGCTCCACTTGTAGTTTGGATCAATCCCTAGCCAATGAACCCAGATGACCTTCATCATCTCCTTTAACTTGAAACGAGCAGAGCTCGGTTTTCGGCAAGCCGAAAACGCCCCGCAATGCTAATCCCAGATTTCAGTGTTCATGCTGGTGACTGAGTAGAAAGCTACATTACATTTTCTATATTCATGGCAAACAAAAAATATCTATGTATCAAATGTCCAAATTTCTAAATACTTCAGTCCAGACTATGTTACTTGCTTTTGTGTTTTCTTGATTATGAGGAAAGAGAACTTTAATGTTTCTGGGATGAGTACAACGTGATAAAGCCACATAAAATTGTCCATGAGAAAAAACAGAAGAGCTCAAATTCAATCCAACATGCTTGACTGTCTGACCTTGTGACTTGTTGATTGTCATTGCATAGGCTAGATGGACTGGGAATTGGAGACGACGGAAAGGGATAGGGGAGTCTTGAAGACCAGAATCAAGAGCCATGCGAGGAATAAAGACCACATTGTTGGCATTGTCTCCACCCAATACCCTGCACTCCAGAATGCGGCGAGTAGACCTAAGAAGCCTCAAGCGTGTGCCATTGCAAAGGCCATTCATGGGATCCAGATTGCGCAAAAGCATGAGTGGAGCACCAATTTTAAGCTCTAGCTTGTGAAGGGGAAATCCAGAGGGACTGAAAGTGTTAAGAATCTCTGGTTGGATATAGTCATACTCTCCCACCATCACAGAGTCTGCACTGAGATATGTGGTCTTTTCCTGGGGTAACACAGAGTCCAGAATGGTGGAGTTGACTTCATGTACTTGCTCATTCCTGGGATTGAGAATGGTACGATCCAGAAAGTATTGATTGGAAAGATGCTCATCTTGGGCAAGGAGTTCAGGATATAAGCAATTGATGAGGGATGCCATGGTGTCACCACACCGCATATGTTCAGGAAGCTCCACCTCTCCATCTGTTACACCAATATGCAGGAGTTGTTGTGCCCATTCATCACATTCAGGATCTTGACCTAATCGCATGTTTTGGTGAAGATAGTGAATGTTCATCCTTGGCCAAAGATTGGAATGAGTAAGGGTTGCAGGGACAATTTCTTCTCTTCCACCATGTAGGATGACAGGAAGTGTTTGTCTAAAATCTCCACCAAACAGAATGGTAATTCCTCCAAATGCACGATTTGGCTGATCTAGTAAGTCACGAAGGGTGCGGTCCACAGTCTCCACAGTAAAATGATGCTGAGAGGCAGCCTCATCCCAGATGATAAGAGATGTCTCTCTGAGCAGTTGATGGATGGCATCATCCTTTTTGATACTACATGTGCTCTGCTCATGGCAAGGGATAGGAATTTTGAAGCGTGAATGGGCAGTGCGACCACCAGGAAGAAGAAGAGCTGCCAGGCCTGTAGAGGCCACACAAAGGACAATCTTGTCTCTTGCACGAACACCAGCAGCAATGAGTTTGACCAGATAAGTTTTTCCACATCCACCACCACTATGAAGAAAGAATGAAGACCCGAGGGAGTTGAGAACACTGTCCATAACAGCATCATAAAGAGCAAGCTGCTGAGGGTTGAGAGTAGGGAGCCCTCTATCAACATGTTCTTGTTGCTCATCTCTGTTGTAATTCCTTTGCTCAAAGATGAGCTGATTTCTTCTATGACGGCCCCAGTCATTCTGTGGTCTAGGCATGGAAGGAAAATCCTGCAAGCCTTTGCCATGTCTTCCAAGTTCCTGATCTATGAGGTGCAATCCATAGTTGTAGATTTGATCCTGATTGGGTTCAATAATGTGAAACATGCGGATGAGTTGATGTGCAAGATCATCACATAAGTGATGCTTGGAGGCTTCCCACAATCGATGAGGATCCACAGGAGAACAATGTATCAGAATGACAATGAACAAATGACGCAGTTGATAGCCTGTCTTGAAGTGAGCAGCTTCCTCTAAGCATAAAAGCCATTCCCTATCATCCTGTAAAAGACCACGTGCCCGACAGGCCTCTTTGAAGTTTTCATGAAGATGACCATTTACAGTTCAAAGGTCATTATAGGATGTAGCACCTATTGATGAAGAGATATGAGTTGTGCCTTATGAATATAATATAGTGATGATTGGTCTTACCTTTGATTGCAGTAAGCAGAAGACGCAAATAAAATGCTTCACCAGCAGAAACAGGAACAGAGTACATGCGTCCAATGGCCTTGTATCTTTGACGAACTGTCCAAACTGCTCGACCCTTGTTCCAAACAAAATGCTTTGGGAAATCCTGATAAAGATAATCATGAGCTCCAGCTTCAATAAGCTCAGGATCCTGATTGGCTTTGAACCACCCAAGCAGTTGAGTATCCTTGGTATTGTTGAGTACATTCTCAATCTCATCTTCAACCTGGAAAACCACAGATTGATGACCAGGAAGATGGACAGCCAAACAATATACAGCTGGCCATTTCATGTGCATAGGAAATTCGAAGATATTGTGGCAAGCTTGAGTGGATGATATGTATCTGGCATCAAGGTAGGTGTGTATTTCATTCTCGCCTTCAGTAAGAACAGTGGCACGATCTGGACCCTTGTATATGTATTTGTGGATGTACTTGACAGCCTTGATGAATCCACAGACCTCCAAGTTGATGTGGCAGTTGAATTGCACCAATAGCTCCCTTGGATGAGGAACTACAACTTTGTTG
>JBBPRV010001009.1:0-12637 GCA_038093235.1 Boletus harrisonii | reverse complement strand
TTAGTCTGTACAGCCCTGCACAGCATAGCCAGCCTCTTTGGCAGAGCAACCCAAATTTGGAATCCTTTCCCCTTAAAGTGCCTGGGTTTGTCAGCTTGTGCCTGGCATTAGTAAGCGATTGTGCCTTAATTTATAAGCCACCAGTCCTCTTATTGGCTGGGTGATCATGGACCATAGGAACTTGACCTACTTCAAGTCTCCTCAGAACCTCTCTTGCCAACAGGCTCACTGGTCGATGTTCTTGCAGGACTTTGACCTCCGCTGGGACAATCAGCCTGGCTCTGCCATGGGTTCCATGGATGTGCTCTCCCATCGGGATGTCGTCGATACATCCACTGACAACACCAAAATCACTCTCCTTCCTGACTGTTAGGGACCATGCAACTCCTAAGGGAACTCCGAAACTCCAGAGTTCATGCGGACGAATAGGACTTTGGCTTCAGCTTATGTGTTGCGCCCTTGCTGTCATTCATGTCCTGTATTTCAGAGCAAAGAGAAACAGAGGAGAAGGAAGAATAGGAGTTTATCCTAGTTGATAATCAAGCTACTGTACATGGAGTATCTAAGAGTATATATACAGAGGAAAGTACAGTATTAATAATAGGATGACTGAGACAGAGGTCGAAGAGTAGGAAAGCCGGTGCTGCACTCCAGTGAGATGAATGCCGGAGCTGTGTATGCACAGGTCGGAGGTATCTAAAAATTGGAGCTAAACTAAGTATGGAACAAGGAGTATTGTAAGTAGAAAGTGTCAGAGAGGATTAGTCAGAATACAGAGGTCCGGAGGAACAGAGAAACATATAGACAGAGAATAGACTGGAGATTGCTCCTGAGGAGTGGAGTTGTGCCTGGAGGGCCAGAGTGTGCTAGGGGTTGGCACGGTATATGACACTGACTCTCCCATTGCTATGGACATCTTTGACATCATTATTGGGCAAATGGACATTCTCATTGCTGAGAAGATTGCCAACAATACTGCCAATGATCCCCTCATTGCCGATGCTGTCAAAGCCTTGACCGAAGGCAACTCACTTTTCCCTCATGCTTCGCCCAAGGATTGGACCTTCCTTGATGGCACCTTGTACTTCAAGGGCCGTCTCTATGTTCCTGAGCTTGCCCAGCAGGACCTTGTTTGGTCCCTCCATGATTTGCCCGCTGGGGGTCATGGAGGGTATTTCCACACTGTTCACCTTGTGCAACGTGATTATTGGTGGCCTGGTCTAACCACCTTTGTTCATCATTTTGTTGCAGGTTGTGCTATTTGTCAAGCAAACAAGATCAACACCCATCTGGTGGCTCCCGGTTTATGTCCAATATCCTCCTCTGCGAGTCAGCCATTCCAGGAGATTTTCTGTGATATGATGACCGACCTCCCCCTATCCTCTGGTTTTGATTCTGTGCTGGTCATGGTTGACCATGGGCTTACTAAGGGGGTGATTTTCATCACTTGTAACAAAGCTATCAATGCGGCAGGGATAGCATTCCTCTTTTTCAAGAATGTCTTCTGTTGATTTGAACTCCACAACAAGGTTATCTCTGATCATGGTCCTCAATTTGCCTCTGCCTTCACTAAAGAGCTTGCTCAGCTCTTATCTTACGATGTCACCCTTTCCACTGCATACCATCCTCAGACTGATGGAGAGTCTGAATGAGTTAACCAAGAACTTGAAACATATCTCCGAATTTTCTGCCAAGGAAATGCCTTGAAGTGGGCTGAACTCTTGCCTATGGCCAAGTTCTCCCACCACTCCGCTGTCTATTCTGTTACCAACATCACTCCATTCTTGCTAATGCATGGATACAAATCCCATGCATATCCCCTGATTGGAACCACCTTTCTTCCCACCTTGGAAAAGTGGTTAGAAATCCTTGATGCCACATGAAAGTGTTACGCTAAGTGTAGAACCTAGCTTTATCCAGTGAAGTCACGTGATGAACGACGGAGAAAGTCGGAAAGGTTTAGTACCCAAGGTCCTACATTACCCTTGTGGCGAAGTGGAGTCGAAGAGTCTACTGCACTTGGTAGGCGAAGAGATTAAGAGAAGGGTCTCGACAAGTAGACTTTCGAGTCCACAAGCGGATTGGGCTAGATACTACACTTGTATTGCGTAGAACTAACTGGAGAATAGTACAAGTACACTGGGCATTTATATATGTATGAGCGGATCCTGAATAAGGAGTCCTAAAGGGGAAACGGAACAGTGGAACACCGTTCTAGAAGGGAAGACGTCCATAAAGGAAACAGAGTTAAGGGGAGGAATGGAAAGGAACAGAACGGAACAAAAGGAAGACATACTGCGGACTGCGCAAAGGATCAGGAGTCCTGGTTGGAATAGAAGATCAGAAGGTGAACGGGACTCCGTCTATGAGTCAAAAGAATCAGAAGGCAAATCGAAGAATCGGAGGAAATCGGAATCAGGGTTGTCGGGAAAAGCAGAAGAAACCCACAAGGCGAACTCGTGTTCCTCAGCCTCGGACATCCAGGGGATTTCTGTAACAGAAAGGAGGCCACTGCCACTCATGCTAAAGCCGCTCTGACAGTCAAAGAGTGCATTGGAACAAAGTTCACCCATGGAAAGTAGGAGACAAGGTCTGGCTCAACTCTTGAAATCTCAAGTTCAACTTTCCCTCTCGCAAGCTTGCTTCCCGCTGCGAAGGACCATTCAAGTTGGACACCATTATCTCTTCTTATGCCTATAGGCTTCATCTTCCACGCCTCCCTCCTTTCGACCTTTACAGAAATGGATGAACATGGACCAAATTACTTCAATCCTCATTTTGAGATCATTGAAGGAGAAGAAGAATATGAAATTGAGACCATCTGTTCTCATTGAGGATCTTCTGGATGCCATCAATTTCTTGTCTCTTGGGTTGGATACTCTCGTGCTGAGGACACTTGGGAACTGGAATCCCATCTTTGGCATGCTAGGTACATGTTAAGGGCCTACAAACTCTCTAGACCTAAAGAGTTTGCTATGGTGACCTCTCCCTAGTCCTCTGCCTCATCGTCTCTGCTGGCTCCACCCCATCCACCACCTCTGCCTCCCCAGCCGCTGGTTATCCCATCACCCCACTCCATGGTTTAATTGTTAGAGAGACTGAAAATTTTCTGCTGTTCCAGCTGACCCATATCCTCCCATCCCTTCTTGCCATTGTGTATCAAATGAGGGTTGTAGGCAACAACCTCAAAGGATTTCCTCACTGTTGACAAGTTAGCTCATTCCCTTGCTATTAACAAGTTGGCTCACTGAAACGCCCATGTACCACGATGGGCACCTGCCTTGTTGAGACCCAATCTTGGAAATCCAGAATCATCCGAGTCAGAACCAGTATGGCCAGCACGGCCAACAACGCCAGACACAATGTTGCAAAAGAGATTGTTAGAAGGAGGAATTCATACATGGGAGATTCTCTAAACTCCTCATGCTTCTATGCTCACCTCTTTATCTTCTTGCTCCTCCTTGCTATCTCCACCTTGCTGTGCTCTGCAGCTCTGCAGCAGCGAAATCCCGACTTGATCCTATCCCACACTGATCTGAAGAAGACTTGGAACTCTGCCTTTCCGTGCTTCTTTCTGCTTCCGTGTTGCCTGTTTTCTTCTGATCTCCCAATTTGGACTTCCCCTTGAGCTCGGAATTCCGGAACAACCGGGAGGCATATGTCTTGGGCCTCATACAGCTCTACAACAACTACTTCCATGGACAACTCCATTTGGCAGCATCTTCTGGCCTCTCCATTGAGGATGCATGGCGATGGAACCACAGACTCGCTCAGCAACAATATGAAGTCCTATGACTCCTTTCTGCCACCAACTTCTTTCATTTCTTCCACCTCGTCCCAGAGGAGGTCATACAGCAAATCTTCTCTGCCACACTTGGATTGTGCAATAAGGAACAACGGTTGCATTTCTTCCATGGGCTGTCCAACACGACATCCGAGTCCAAAGTTCACACTCCCGAATCTACTCTGAACCTTGACTCTGGAGTTGCTGCTGCAGATACCTTGCCACAAGAGTTCCCCCCTTTGTCGCAGAACCCCATTCCCTTACCACCCCCATTTCTGAGATGCAGACCTCGACCCTCTTCTGAACTCAACTTCTCTCAACTGGTTGACACCATCCAATCTGTTTTCCAGTCTCATTCCACTGCCACCAACCTCAGTCCCACTTCTGTCCAAGGAGTGTCGCTCCCTTGACGTCGCAATTGCACAGCTATGCGCTGCTTCGTCTGTCAAAGTCCCAGTCACTTGCATCCCTCCTGCCCAGCTTATCAGTGTCCTTACTGTCAAGCCTTTGCACCTGGACATATCCAATCTGCCTGTCCGACCTACCTCTCTCACGTTAATGGCAGAGACCCCAACAAGACTGACGACAATGACAACATTAGTTTCTGAGATGGTGCCTCAGATGTATAGCAGGGGTAATGTTACAGAAATCCCCTGGATGACTGAGGCCGAGGAACTAAAGTTCAACACATAGGTAACTGTGTGGAAATCTGAGGACTCTGATTTTAATTCCTTCTTCAATTGTTTCTTCTGATTCCCTTTAGTCCAATGGAGTTCTGTTCATTCCATGCTTCTCTTACTGCCAGAACTCCTCTTTCCTCTTTCATATGTCTTCTTTCCTTCTGATCTGATCCTTCCTGTAGTCCACAGTCCGCAGTTCCTGATCCATTCTGTTCTGTTCTCCTTATGGACGTATCCCCTTCTAGAATGGCACTTTGCTGTTCTGTTTCCCCTTTAGGACTCCTTATTCAGGGTCTGCTCCTAGTATATAAATGCCCAGTGTACTTGTAGTTTCCTCAGTTAGTTCTACGCAATTCAAGTGTAGTTTCTAGCCCAACCTGTTTAGTAGATTGCGATCTACTATGTGAGACCCTTCTCATAGTCTCTACGCCTACTGAGCGCAGTAGACTCTTTGATTCTTGCCTAGAGGTCATGGCCCTCTAGCAACTGGATACTTTACTTGTCATTCGTCACAAAGTTCTCGCTGATTAAAGCTAGGTTCTACACTTAGTGTAACACTGTGCACCGGAGGAACGAATGCTGGAGCAGTGCACACAGCATGGAGGTATCTATGAAGCGGAACTAATACTAAAGTAGAACAAGGAGGTATTGTAATCAGATATACAGAGAAGATGGATGAATGGAGAAAAGGTCCGGAGGTCAGGTGATACTAAATGGGTGAGATAATGCCAGAGATCGCTCAATCACAAGTGGAGATGTGCTCAGAGGGCTGGAGTAGGACTTGGAGTGTCATGGATATGTATGAAATTCTGTACCATTGATCAAATTGGAAAGGGGTGGAGGAGTGATTTGCTGTGAAGGAAATTCAGCTGGTTGATAAGGGTAAAGAAGGCATTCATTGAATACCAGGTGAATGTTTCACCATTTAGGGTCTAGTTTGATACAATAAGCTGAAGGTCTGACTTTCTCAACTACCTTAAAGGGGCCATAACATTTATCACCAAGTTTCTTTAATGGCTGATCAGATTGGATATTGGTTCCTTTGAGAAGGACCAAATCTCCTTTCTTGTACTCAATTGATGATCAGACTTTTTGATCATGAAACTTCTTCATATCTCCCAATGTGTGTGTTTGAGTGATTCCTTGGCAAGTTTAAAAGTTCCTTGCATCATCTCGACAAATTCCTTGACTGACTCATTATGAACTTGTTTGCAGTGTTCTCCTTGGATGTTGGGTTGTTGTCTGAAATTCAACATGAAAGTAGAGTAGCTGATTGTTGATGTGGGTTTTTGATTATGAGCAAACTTGGCAAAGGTAAGCCATTCTACCCAATCATTCTGCAGGTGGTTCATATAGAGTTGGAGATACTGTTCAATAATAGCATTGTATTGCTCTGTTTGTGCATCAGTTTGTGGATGAAAGGCCATGGACGGGTTTCCTTCAATTTTAAGAAGAGAATAGAGTGCCTCCATGAATGAAGACACAAATTGTGGACTATGGTCTGAGATAATCTTTTGAGGAGTGTCATGGAGTTTAAAGATGTGATCTTGGAAGATAGTGGCAACTCCTTTGGCGGTGATTTCGGTGGTGATAGGGAAAAGGCGGATCATTTTCAAGAAACAATCTATGATAGTGAGGATGGCATTTTTTCCTTGTGATTTGGGTAAAGGTCTGATAATGTTGACAGAGATCATTTCCCATGGTGCTTGTGGAATTGTGTTTGGTTGTAGAGGGTCTTAGTGCATTGGGAGTTGGGTTTTGTCTTTTGACATTTGTTGCATCCTAGGATATATCCTTCAATGTCTTTCTGAATCGTAGGCCAGTAATATTTTACCATTATAAGGTCTCTTGTATGGCGGATTCCTGGATGACCAGCAAGGGGTGTTGGATAATGATTTTCTCACGTAACTTATCATCCTTAGGAATGTACATAAGATCCTTGTAGTACACTACTTTGTCGATCTCTTTCCATTGAGTTTTCTCTTTAGAAAGTCCTTTGATTGCGTATTGTTCTCATTTGTGTTGTAATTTCGGTGCTCAGCAGCCTCAGTGTTGTCCTTTGTCAACTGTTTTTGCGTCTGAATGGAGCACACAGCTGCTTCGATGTTCTCTTCTGATGAGTCTGGTGTGAAAAGGTGATCGGGAAGGAGGATCTGATCCTTGTTGTCATTTTCTACCCCCTTCTCATAATCTGACCTCCTGGACAGAGGATCTGCAGCATTGGTTTTGCCAGATCAGTGTGTGATTGTGAAGTGATATTGTTGGATGGTTTGTTGCCATCTGGCTTGGTGATGTGAAACATCTTGGGGTTTGTGAAAAAAGGTAAGATTTTGATGATTGGTGAGGATCTCAAAGGGATGTGTGGCTTCGAGAAGGTAATGTCTCCATTCTTCTAATGCAAACATAATTGCTGCCATTTCAAGATCAGCTGTGTGGTAGTTTCATTCTGCATCAGTGAGAGATCAGGAGATAAAGGCAACAGGGTGCCACCAATCATCTTGCTTTTGGATGAGGACTATGCCAAGCGTGATTCCAGATCCATCAGTTTCAATTCTGAATGGAGCATCATTGTTGGCATAGTAAGGGCAGGGGCAGTTGTGATCACCTTCTTAAGTTCATTAAAGCTTGTCTGACATGGTTCATCCCAAAGGAATTCTTTCTTTTCAGAGCAGAGAGCATTTAAGGGTTTCACTCTTTGTAAGAAATCTTTGATGAATCTCCAATAGAAGTTGAGAAATCTGAGGAATCCTTGTAATTGTTTCCTTGTCTGAGGAACTGGCCACTTTGTGATGCCTTTGACCTTGGCAGAATTCATCTTAACTGATTGGTACCCTACAACGAGTCCGAGATATTCTGTCTCTAATTGTTCAAACTTGCATTTCGTGTGTTTAAGGTACAATTTATTATCTCTAAGTATTTGTAGTACCTCAGAGACAATTGATTGGTGTTCTTGTAGATCTTTTGTGAAGATCATGATGTCATCCATGTAAATTACCACTTTTTCTTGATTGATCAAATCTTGGAAAAGGTGATTCATCATTGTTTGAAAAGTTGCAGGAGAGTTGGTAAGACCAAAGAACATTACAAGGGGCTCAAACAAGCCTTGATTTGTTCTAAATGCAGCCTTCCATTCATCACCTTCTTTCATGCAAATATTGTTGTACCCCCATCGAATGTCAAGCTTCGTGAAATACTTAGCTCCTTTGAGTTTGTCAATGAGTTTGGAGATAAGGTGGAGGGGATATCTGTTTTTGATGGTGATCACATTTAATTTTCAGTAATCCTGTACCAGGTGCAACTTTCCATCTTTCTTCTTAATAAAGAAGAATACTAATGCAATGGGTGATTTGGACGGGCGAATCTTTCTGGACTTAAGGTTTTCTTTCAGGAAAGTATCAAGTTCCTTTTGCTCATCATTGGTAAGATTGTATATTTTATAATTGATTACGTGGTTGCCTGGCATCAACTCAATTGCGTGGTCCCACAGTCTTCTAGGAGGGAGCTTGTTGAAGTTTTCCTTGTCAAACACGTCTTTGAAGCTGTGGTAATGTTCTGGGACAACTTCATCAAAGGTCTGATCATACTTCTTTTTATCCTTTTCATAGGCTAACTCCGTGGATTTGTGTGGGGTCACAGTTGACCTTATGTAGCTTTTGACATCGAGCTTGAACAGTCACTCTGGCTCTTTGTTGTAGCCTTTGTACTCCTTCTCATCTTCTATTGGGATTAGTTTGGGAACATGATCATTGGCACACATGAGTTTTATTGTCTGATTGGTCCAGTTGATTTCTGGATTATGCGCCTTCAGCCAATCATGTCCCAGAAAGATTGAATGCATTGAGAGTTTGGTTACAGCCAATGCAATTCGTTCTAAATGATCTTGAACTTGCAATTCTACCATGATGTATTTAGAAATTGAACTGCTGGTATTAGCAGTTCCATTGGCATTGTATATATACAGGGATAGGGATGGAGATTTCATGCCTAGGTATTTTATTTTCCTGTACAAATTTCTCATCTATGGTAGATGTGGTGCATTCTGAGTTGAGTAGAGCTGTTATGGGAATTTTAGATTGGTTGTTGTTCAGAATATGTCTCTTAATCTTGAACAAGTTGCGAGATTGTTTTTGGGTAACAAATCTCAGCTTTCATTGTAGTTCTCTGATTGAGAGATAGACTTCATCTGAATTTATTTGCCAGATCCTTTGGATGAGTTGGGGAGTTACTTCACTTAGATGGGACTCATGTACAAATGAGCAAAGATGTTTCATTGTTCTTTTCTCATCTTCAGTGTCTGTGACTTTCTTTATCCATTCAGCAGACCAAGGATTGACTGTGTTCATCCAATTTTCCCTTGTGTTTCTGACCTTTTTAGATTCTGGTTGTACTACAGATTGCTCAGCAGATCTGACTTCCTTGTGAGATTGATCAGATCTCCTTAGAATCTTGATTTGAGGGGTTTCAGTACTCTCCTTTTTAGGATTGAGATTGATCTTAGACATAGAGTGCACTGCTGCCACATTTGTCTGGGGGAGTTGAACTATGGGTTTGTCTTCAGGTTCACACATTTCAATAGATAAATCATTGAATTGATATGGTAAATACATAAGGACCAGTAGGATGACAACTATCTACTGATCTTTGACAAAACTCTGTTTGTTCTTCTTGATCTTTTTGGCCTCAATCTTGTGGATTGCCATGGCTAATCCGTCAGTGTCCATGTATTCAATTGTCACCCCTTGGAACTCCATTGTTCTGATTTGATGGTGGGAGTGCATGCAGTCCTTGCAAGGCCAGGGTTTGCTACACCTGGCACACTTGCCTTTGGCATGGGCCTTGTTGATGTCCATAGAAACACCTTGTCCTCTGAACATACTGTTACGATTGGTATATTCTCTAACCCCTATGTTCATGGACTTATCGTTTTCTGCGTAACCCACAGACAATTCCTGCCCTTCACCCTATCTCGTGCTACTTACTCTTCCTTCCTTCCAATTCACGCACGAGACTTCTCAACTTCTCCGTTGTCACACTTCTTATGTTTCACCTTTTCACAGAAGCATTTGATCACGCTTCCCTTCCATTCTTTCATACACATGTTTCCCTCATGTCTATGCTTCTCTTCCATTCTGCCACACCGTGTGTTGGCCTTATGTCTTTCATCTCCGTTTCTACCCTATGCCCTTTTCCCCATTTGTTCCCGGATCGTTAGATACGCTCCAAACATGTACATACCTCCAGTAGGTACTTAAGGCTCGATGCCACCACCAGAGAACCTCAGTCTAGTTCTCTTGGTGCTTTCCTCTAAAGTACTATAAGAAGGACTCTCTTGACCTGACAAGTCTCCTCTTCACTCTCCCTGAGTCCAAGTCTCTTGTTGACAACCTAAGCTATGCTTTAGAGTTGTTTCACGTACCAACTTGGTTTGGGTGGATGTTTGTTGTGGGAGCAGTGGTGGTAAATGATTGTGTGGTGGGTTTGGATTTGCAAGTCATGTAGAATGGTTTGTAGGTGGGGCTGAGAGTGGTAGACCCTTTCTTGCAATCAGCAATTTCCTGGAGTACTCATCCTGCTTGAATGAGGGACTTTTCCCATGATGAGAAATCATCAATGTTGAGGAGGTGTGGCTGGCCTTTCTCAATGAACTCGATGGTGTCATTGTGGATCCCATTGTGCATGATGTTGATAAAGAGGTGGGAGTGGTGTTGAATGTTGTAGTCCACCTCAATTACTAATTGATGGAGTTGAGTCATAAAATCCTTGACAGTCTCCTTGCCTTGCTTAAGTGTGAGCAGCTTCTTTTCAGCACTGCGCTTCTGGTCCAATGGTTGGAAGGTTTTCTTGAGCTTATTGGTGAACTTGTCGAAGGAGTTGACTGAGTCAAGCCCTTGAATAACAAGAAGGTCAGTGAATCTTCCTGTGGCATTTTGTCCTTTCATGTAGGACAGGACCATGAGCATCTTCTGGTGGTCAGAAGGCTCTTCTTCAAAGCTGGCAAAGTAGAGAGTCATTGTTCTCCACCATAGAATGAATTTTGCTTTGTCACCCTCAAAAGTGTTGGGCTTTGCAGCAAGGGATTTCCCTAATTTGACATTTGGTCTTGTCATTGGCATGGGAGAGAGAAGGTTCCTGATAGGGCACACAGCAGCCTTATCCTCAGGGGTTCTCCTCAATCCGAGCATGTGTTCTGCACGGAGACTAGTTACATGCACTTGTTGAATGCCACGAATAAGGGGTGACATAAAGTGGGTAGGGGGACATTGTGGTTGCAGAGCAACAACAACTGGTGTGAAGATCATTTCTACTCCTCATTCCACGTACATAGGAGGTCGTGGTGGTGCTCCAGAAATGGTGGGGTTTCTTACGTGATTACTGTACCACTCCTGATAGAGGTTGTAGAATGTGGTGGGGTCATTGTAGATCCCTGCTCTTGCTTCTAGATCTATATCTGAATTGACAGTGTATCATGGATTGTCCGCTCATCAAAGGAATGGTGAATATTGGGTGAGAGGTATGTGGTCAGGTGGAGATGGAGTGAGAGAGGATTCAGGTGATGGAGAGTCAATGCAGGGTGTAGGATCACAAATGTCTCTCCAAATGTTAGACATGGTGGCATGTTATCTGAGCGTTCAGTGTCCTCGTTAAATAATGACTTCCAAGAACTCAGGATTGAATGCAGTGGAAGGTGGGGGTAGAAATCTTGAGGTTGGAGGTGAAGATGGAAGAACCAGAAGATTATCTGTCTTTACTCGTCGACAGCAATACCAAATGATGGTGGTATACCAACATGACAATAACTGTGATCACATGAACAGTGAATGTTAATGATTCATTCTACATAGCAGCCTCTAGCACTCTGCTAATATGCCCACTATGTCATATACCATGCCAACCCCTAGCACACTCTGGCCCTCCAGGCACAACTCCGCTCCTCAGGAGCAATCTCCGGTCTATTCTCTGTCTATATGTATCTCTGTTCCTCCAGACCTCTGTATTCTGACTAATCCTCTCTGACACTTTCTACTTACAATACTCCTTGTTCCATACTTAGTTTAGCTCTGATTCTTAGATACCTCCAACCTGTGCATACACAGCTCCAGCATTTGTCTTGCTGGAGCACAGCACTGGCTTTCCTACTCTCCAACCTCCATCTCAGTCATCCTATTATTAATACTGTACTTTCCTCCGTATATATACTCTTAGATACTCCATGTACAGTAGCTTGATTATCAACTAGGACAGACTCCTGTTCTTCCTTCTCCTCTGTTTCTCTTCGCTCTGAAATACAGGACACGAATGACAGCAAGGGCACAGCACATAAGCTGAAGCCGAAGTCCTATCCATCCGCACGAACTCTGGAGTTCTGGAGTTCCCTCAGGAGTTGCATGGTCCCTAACACACTAGTGCACTATGTGGAAAGCAACTTTATCTGTATTTATAACGCCAGACAAGCATATATCAACAGTTTAATGGAGTTGTTGTCTCCTGATCTTCACATGATCAACAATTCTCCCTTAACTCTAGGATCTGGGTTGCCTTGTGGTGATTACGAAGCATGTGTGACAATGAGTGAAGAGCTTGATGTTTGAGATGGGGAGTATAGTGAGGAATAGAGAACAACAAATGGTCATTCATGACTCATCTAAAGGCCAATGTAATAGAAGGGAGAAGGGTTGAGAGTAGTCTTGAAATAATATCGGGACTTAATCCAAAGGCACTCAAAATGAGCGTTGCTCTGAATGATAATGACTATTTCAAGACTAAGGAATAGTACACAAAAGACCAACTACTTATATACTAAGAAACACAAGGAATACATGAGGAATGACGTAGTTAATAGAATGTG
Source organism: Boletus harrisonii (assembly GCA_038093235.1). NCBI lineage: Eukaryota > Fungi > Basidiomycota > Agaricomycetes > Boletales > Boletaceae > Boletus > Boletus harrisonii. The sequence continues at coordinate 327 of JBBPRV010001009.1, read as the reverse complement.
ATAGAATGATCTGAAAAGAGTCTGTGAGTCTGTGAAGTAGTGAAAGATGTGAAATGTAATAGTGAAGAAGTGAAAGTAAAAAAGTGTTCTTGACAGCTGGTCTCACATGAAGAGGTGGAGGCAGGCTCTTTTGGCAATATTCCAGAAATGAAACTAGTGGCCTACTCGTAATGAGTATTTAAATGGTAACTCAGAGCATGGGAGAACTGTGAAACAACCCTTAAGAGCGTAGCTCCTTAGGTTGCCAACAGAGGACTTGGACTCAGAGAGAAAAGTGTAGGAAGAGGCTTGTTAGGCCAAAAGAGTCCTTCTTATAGCACTTGAGGG
>JBBPRV010001008.1:0-12637 GCA_038093235.1 Boletus harrisonii | reverse complement strand
AACGCTTTTGTAGCGCCCCCGGGGGTGGACGACCTGCGTTGTCGGTCTGCTCTTGGGGAGGTGGGCGGGTGGGCGGGGATCGATCGGAGTGGAGGGGTCGTGGTCGGCTCGTCCGATACGTCCAGTTTCTGGCGAGTCAGGTTTGACGGGCCTTCGACGCCACTCATCCGTCTCTTTAGGTGGGGCGGTTGTTGTCTGTCTAACCTAGGCTGCCACACAGTCGAATGAGAGGACGGACAAGTGCAAGCACAAGAGCGAACGTACGGCACTGGGCGGAACCCGGGGAGGAGGTATGGATGGTGGTGGCGGTTTCACGGGCAAAGAAAGTATTGGAACAGGAACGGGCACGGGCGCAGGTTGTTGCGCCATCTCTGGCAAGGGATCACTCAACCTCTCCGCGAGCGTGCCTGGCGGAGCATCCTGCGAAGCCTGTTCTGGGCCCGCGGTAGAACGGATTGTAACACCACTAAGAACACGCACGTCCTCGGGTCAGCAAGCCAAGGTGCCGTCCAGAAAATCGAACGACTTGCTCTTGTATCAACGTGATGGACTCTCTAGGAACACGAACGCGAACAACACGGCAGTGAATGAGTGGGATCGGCAGTTTGATGGATGGAGAACGAAAAGACTTACATGGAGAGAAATTCTCGAAGCTTGAGTGCTTCCGGATCGTCGCTACATAATTTGAACCAGCGCATATGCAGGGAATCCTAAAACCACGCATCACGGCGCGCGATCACAGAGTCAGCGCGATGCACGCAACGAAGCACAGGTGCCGTTCCACGCACGGCTAATCCGGCTACCTTTGGGCTCGTCCCCGCTGTCGGCCAGTGGAGGATAAACGACCCACCCACGCGCTGGACGTTCCTCTGGGACGGGGAGTGAACGCGGAGATGGGCGAGGTCCTTTTTCAGGATGGCGAATCCAGAGGAAGGAGTCGCAGGAGAGGCGACTTGGTTGTATTTTTCGCCGCGGTACTTGATGGTCACCTCGAGACCTTCGGCCATCGCATCGAACGAACTCGCCGTCGTGTTCAACCTGGTGTGCGCGTGGCAGGCCCCATCATGATGGAGACTACGTAATAGCCATGAGCCTGAAACACTTATCGCTCATCAAAGTTATCGATACAACAGTCATCCTACATTGGACCAGGCATTCGCAGTAGTGCACCCTCCTTAGGCTGCCTGCTTGTTGCGACTGAACGGCACATCGAACTGGCTGGTCTTGGCCCGAGCACACCTACCAACCGGCACAAAGAGCAAAAGAAATCCTGAATCGGCCCATAGCAGTACTATTGTTGATCTCGGCGGTACTCATCACTTCCGTGGTACAGATTGGCAGTTCCCTTCATCTGTCAGACTGGAAAAAGACGAATGCCTTGTGTCGGATTGTGTGTACGAGTAGTTCGTGGCGTGGCCTTACGCACGGGGCAAGCATCCCTGTCGCATACATCTCGTCATGATTTTCTATCTTTTCGACGTGTGACGAGTAGATCTGCTGGTATAGCACCTGCGGGGTATACAGTCATCCACCGCCATTTGCGCCAGCAGATTTATATGAGCTCGCATACAGCAACAACGACAGCTATAGTAGATCAGACATTACAGGACAATTTTTATATGTCTAAGCCTTGTTTAAAAGAAATATGAACCCGATCAATGGAGTTGTGTAGTTGTAGCTGCAAATGTTGTGTTTGAGTCGTTATCGCACTTGCACCACCATTTGCGCCAGACCAAAATTGGTATATCAAACATCTTGATTATGTTATCATTATCTAGCCGGTATCAATCTTCGAGTGCACTCCCACTGTCAACTTCGTCCGGTGTGCCATCGGTCGCATCGCCATCCATGCCCTCACCACTCCCCTCGTCATTCCCATCGGCACCTTTGGTTTTTCCGCTGCCCTTCCTTGGTGCTGGCTCAATTCCCATCAACACCGGGCGTTTCCATTGAGGTCGTCGATGCTCCCGCTTTGCCAAGTCCCTTTCGGCCTCCCAGGCGATCACCTCACTCTTGTATTCCTGTCGCCGAACTCGGTTCCTCTCCATCCGACCTTTCTCCGCATCCTTCTGTGCTGCCCTTGCTTCACTGCGTTCGCCTTTCCTCTTTCGCCGCTCTTCTTTTGCTAATTCTTCTTCGTCAGCAGCCTTTTCGTGGTCAACAACTCGCTGATAAAATTCATCGCCAGTCAAGTACTTGGGTAAGCCATCCCCCATTAACTTCCCTTTCCTTTTCTTTGCATTTTTCTCTTTCTCTGCTTGTGCCGCTAGCTGACCATGTAACCGGTTACAGTACATCCCATTGAGGACACCCGCTGCCTGCATGCTGACCGCTTCCATTTTCAGGCGATCTTCCCGAAGGTATGAAGCACATAGTGCATCCTTGTAGGCCTTTTCTATATCAGTTCCTGGCTCCTGGTCAAGCAGCTCATGTCTTCGTTTTCGGGTAGGGGAGAATTCGAGCGGAACAAATTGTGGAAGGCAATCGTTTGTACTGAGCGGTGATTCGCCAACAAGAAATGATGCTGATGTTGATGCAATGGCCTCGCATGCTTCCGTGGAAACCCGATGAAGTGGCTGCGTATCTTGGACTTGCCAGTGGAGATCCGAGCGACCCAGAACTAATCCATCGTTTTGACGCTGCCAGTGACTCATTGCCAGGGTGAGTGCTCGAATAGGGCTAGGCTGTAGGAGGGGTAAATGACCTATTGCTGATGTTTCAAGGCTCGGTGCCATCTTATCAGGGGTGACAACGCTCGGGTTGAATGGCCAGACACCTGTGACACGAAATGCAGTGCGGATTGTTTCTGGAGTGAGCGCGCGCTGATGCGCTTCCAGATAGACTGCGACAAAGTTTGTTTTATTAATCTTTTGCCTTGTTCTGCTTTGGAACTTATCGAGCTCCTGTGACCAGTACTCCTTGAGTGGTCTGAAGACCACAACGTCAAGACCCTGGTAAATATGCGTTGTGTGTGCTGGATAGCAGAGTACGTGAACGTCATGGTCTCTGGCATAGTCTAAAAAGTCCTTCATATAGTGGGAATTGTGCCCATCCACAAGAAGGAGCCGAGCACGTCCACTTGCCTTGCTGCGCGTCTTGTGCTCAAAGTCTTCCATCCAGAGTCGCCCAATTATCTTATCTGTCCAGCCTTTGTCAGAGTGAGCAATGCTAAAACATGTGAGTTGTCAGTCTGCTGATCAATATTTGTGACTTACGATACTTTTAGCGCGTTTCCTTGGTGCCACGACGTTGAGAAGCCCTTTCCCTTGTAGATCACAGCCGGAGGGATTTCGTCTCCATCAGCACATATTGTCACCATGACGGTGATATTTTCACGGTTTCCATCGCGTTGCTGATGTTGGGTCTTTTTATTAGCAGCTCCAATGACCCGTTGTGTCTGGCCTCCACCGGGTTGAAATCCTGTTTCATCCGCAGCCCAAACACAGCCCCTTTCGATAGCAAACCTTTTCATTGTACTTCCCAGTAGGTCAAACCATGCCTCATTTGTGTGTTCATTGACAGCGCGTCCACGTGCAGTGTCCAGTGGCGAGCTCCAGAACTGTCCTATGCGTTCATGGTGACGTTCTATGAAGCGGTCAGTCCAATTCTTGCCAACCCCAGATGATGGGAAATTCTTGGCACTTCGTGCATGCAAGATGCTGTCAACGTGGTGCTTCAAGGATTCGTGCTTGAAAGGGAAGCCTCGTGCTGCATACTCAAGGCAAAAGGTGACAACTTGTTCCTCTTCTTCTTCTGACAACCAGGAATTTCTCTCCATGTTGAATTGATGCTTGTTCTGCCCTCCATGCACTCGTCGTTGTACAGTGTCACGACTGACCCTGACATCCTTGTATCCAGCCTTCGCCTGCCACTTTTCCTCGACATCCTTGCAAATCTTTCGCATACTCCGCCTCTCTTTCTCTGGCTTCAGCATCTCATCTTGGAGGATTTCAACTGCTTCAGCTACTGCTACTTCTTGTTTTTTAGCTTTTATGTTTTGTTTCTTACTCTTTGAATATGCACGCCCTACCATTTTGACTTGAGCTGTCACGGTGCTGAGTTTTCTAATTGATCGCTTGCCACAATCCCATTTGTGATTGACTGCCGTTTTAGGAATAATCTTTGTGTGAGGACGTGATAAGATTGCAAGATAAACACACACAGACACACATCACCGGCATGCCTCTGGCACGACAATATGGTGTTCTCATTCAATATTTAGGCCATGAAAGTATGCTTTGTAGTTATTTCCACCTACCTGTCAGGTTTTTGAGGGCCAGAAAAATTCGTTCACCCCGAAAATGAGTGATACATGCCAAACTACCTATGTTTTACCTCGAAATCAATGCAGAGGGGATGATCCACAAATTCTCATGCATTCATTTGCTTGTATCTAAGATATAATAGACAAGACCAATTGGGCTGGCCAATAATGACATACGGAGGTAGTGAGAATTGGCTTGCTTTGTTGTGTTGGCGCAAATGGTGGTGGTGGCGCAAATGGCGGTGGATGACTGTAACTACAGCTCACCTTTTTGGGCACGTCAGTGCGCTTCAAGAAAGGTGGTGACACCAGCTCAAGACAACGACCGACTTGCACACATGAAAGTGTAATATCAAAGGCGGGGCTGGCGAGACGAACTCGGCTGCCCCCGTTCGTATTGCGAACGCTCAGCGCGGACGGTAGGCATCAACGGTGATTTATTCCCCACCCGCCAAGTGCATCCTCAGTCAAATGGCCGAAGCCGCTGCAGTCGACATGGATACGTCTTTATTTGTCCCGGTCGAATGCGAGTGAAACGCGCGACGCATGGAACAACAACGGTGGAGGAGACGCTCACCAAACCCGAGAGCGATTCTGGTGTACAGATTGACTGGTTTTGGTCGTGCGCAAGCCCGTGCAGTATGATACGGGACATTCAACAGATACGGTCGGACGACTGAAAATTACTCGGAAACATTGGTGAGTAGATTCTAGTATGACCTCTGAACTCCCAGAAATAAGAATGTACACATGAGAGCCTGACCTTTAAGCAACCGGTCGTCATTTTGCTTGTTCGCCGCCGCTGCCGCCGCATCAGCGCAACGATATTAAGATTGTGGAGCTGGAGGCTGTGAACGGGTTTCGCACCCGTCTGACTGTTCTCCTGTTTCCTTTTCCGTCTGATCACCGTCACCAGCCCGGCGTTTCCTGCACCATAGCCATGCGGACCCGTCTAGCACTGTCTGCACTGGCTCCATTCCGTGCAGCCACTTCTCCTTCATACCTGTTCGCTCTGCCCACGTCCTAGTCTCCCAAGCCGGATCTCCTGGCCCTCGCCGCAATCATACGAGGCTTGGTCTCTGAATTGGTCTCGCCACAGAACCGTCGCCAATGTTTCCTCTCTCAGCACTGACGCTCGTCAAGCTGGGCGTCCTCCTTCTCGGCGTGTTCAACTTCGCCCTCATGCTCAAGGAACCGCCGTCTTCGCGGCCCCCGTCCCCCACCCAGCCCCGTCAAAGTACGTCCAAAAGAAAGAAAGAGTACACTCCCCATCTCACACCTCACACAGTACGCATCCACAACCACCCCTCGCTCCAACCCCTCCATCTCGACACCCACATGCGCCCACGCACCCTCATCACCGAAGAAACAGCGCACTACCCCGTCAACGGGACCCTCGCCGATCTCGAATGGGCCTCGCTCGTTCCAGCGGGGAACCACGGAGTCGTGGTGCTCGGTCCAGACTCGGACGCACGTCCGTACGCCATCACCATGTTCCACACCCTCCACTGTCTGGATCGGATCCGCATGGCCATCGTCTCGTCGCCTTCGTCGTCGAGCGAGACTCGAACGGCACAAGCGCGGTATCACGCCCATCACTGTTTCAACTACGTCCGACAGATGGTCCTTTGCGCTGCCAACACACGGTTGAACCCAACGAATCACGTGCTCCCATCGGGCATGCTCGCGAGCGATGGTATCGGGTTGACGTACCAGTGTCGGGATTGGGACGCGGTGTACGAGGCATTCGAGGCAAACTATGCGTTGAACCGGACCATGTCGTTTGCGCAGTAGATGGGTATGTAATGGTACATTGGTAGTTATGTACATGTGTATTTGTACGGGGTGGTATATTCTGCTCGTTTCCTCTCTCTCTCCTTTGCTAAGTCGTGGAAAAGAATGACTATGATTGTCTTTTGTGTGGATCCACCGTCCGTGATAAACGGAACTGGAGACCACTCCCGTCCGAACCGGCATGCTTGTAGGACCCCAAAAGTTCATCAGACATCCAAGTCGTCCTTAACTTCTTGAATGAACGAGTCCCGGTCTGCCTTGGCGGTCTCCCCCGAGGAAGCGTGCATGGTACCCGAGCCATCGAAAAAGTCGTGGTCGATCGATTGTACCATACGTCGTGGCCGGGTCAACGCTGAAAAACGCAGAGTGCCGCCAGTCGGGATGCTCCCCCGCTCGTCCGTCTCGAGTGAGATCCCACGGGCGATCCGATGAATGATCAACGCAGGTGCAATCACCTGTGTCGTCAAGGTGATACATGAGCACTCGTCACCATCACCATTGGGTTGACCCGAGGGACAACGACGAAAGACGAAACGGACACACACCTGAACGGTACCCAACACGGGAAAGAACACGTTCTCGAGCGGACTGTTCAACAAAAACACCACCAGTGCAATGATCACAAACATCGTGTATAACAATGCGCTCTCGAGCGTCATTGCCATATACCCGAGGTAAAACGTCCCCTGCCTCGCCCCGACCGCCCGCATGACAGCCCGCCGGTGTATCCAGAAGCGTGCACATATGATGGAGGATGCACAGACGTTCATCGCGGCGGTCAAGGACCAGAAACAGAGGCCCGCGACTTGCACGGAGTGGGTGCTGTAGACTGCGCCGGGCGTCGAGGTGACAACGAGCCATGCGAAGGAGGCGCCGACGGTGGCGAGATAGAGCAAAACTGGTAACGCTAACGCATACTTGTTCGCCATCCAGACGATGTAACATCGATAGAGCTAAGTCCCGCCCGGTTCAGGTCATCCCCGTGCCCAACAACAACATGGAAAGACGCACGAGAAAAGCATCAGAGGCCCAGGTATTCAAGATGAATGCGACGTTTACGATGACCATAGGCCACGGTGACAATGCGTCGGGGCCATAGGAGCCAACAATGTTGAATATGGCCAGGCTCTGTGCTGGAGCGGCGTACAGCGAGATTGCGAAATACAAGGTGGTGAGCGCGAGCTGGGTGATGGAGTACGACAAGAGGATCTTGTATCTCTTTTTTCGGAGCAGGGACAGATTCGTCCAGGAAATGACGAGATAGACGCCTTTCGACAGAGTGTTAGTGGGAGAGCGAGTGAGAACTGGGATACTTGCCATAGAGCATACACGCCACAGAGTTGCCCTCGAATGCGATGGTGTAGTCGTTGAACAACGAGGGCGGGTACGCGGGCTCAGGGCTACTTTCAGACATTCTGACTGCGACTGTCCGAGAAGCGCTTCAGGCGAGGAAAAGGGACGGGGAGCGAAGCGTTTTATACGGCACACGTTGGATGCCGAGAGCATGCCCTAGAGCACCGGTGAGTATGTAGATAGCGAGACTTTAATTAGCTATCTCACTACCTCCGAAGGCGATTATTATAGCTCTGTGGGGCTTGGTGGGCGAGAAGTGGGAGATGAAATAAACAGTGGACCGCTCACGTTATCGAGATTCATTTCCCACTTGCTTATCTCGGTGACTTGTGTGCATCCGAGGAGGCCACTCTCCTTCCATCGACAGCATGGACTGATGCAGCATCAGCCGTTCCACTCGCGCAATTGAACCCACTCGGGTAATGATTCTGATGAACGAATACACGTGGGCGCACCCATGTGCTGCCTTCTTCCTGTGGGCCGCATCGTGTTGAATTGCTCCAAGCCACGATGCAGACGTGCTGGACGCAGCCCAGCTTGCAGGCCTGGACCCTAGCCATGAAGAAAGCTATTTTCGAGTCACGAACTTCGCGAGATGATGAACACGGGAGTGGAGCAACTACCATGATGCGTGGGAATCCGATATCTGTTAGCATGCCGAGGTTTGGGTTCAGGCCCAGGTACACGACGGTACCAATGTACAATAGATCCGGTGGCACATGATGCGTAACTTTGTATTTTGAAGTATAGCCCTCGCAAAGGGTCCTGAGTGCCTGATCCACAGGATGGTATACCTCCTACTTGGTGAATATAAGTCACCCTATGATGTGTCCTTGGATCCCAAAAATTGGCAGCGCACAAGCCGCTCGAGACTGCCACCTAGCGAGTCTCCAGGAAGCTGTGGACGGTCAAGCAATTCGAAGTTGCCAGCACGCGGTCACCAGAATGGGCTGATAACGATTTGAACAAAGGAATCATTAATCAACGTCTACCACCCTCACGACGCAAACCATCGAATTAAACAGACGTCCGTCTAAACTGCATCGACACGGGGAACGAGGGACGGCGCGCGCAGTGTGCCTTGGTCCATAACTATAATGATCCGACGCAGGTGTAGATAGAGCTGCCGTCCGAACGAAAAAATGGACGCGTCGCGGGGAAAATGCAGTGACAGATGCACATACCGACATACGCTCCATGACACCGACACCTGCCATATATTTGGACCTAGCCCCACTACGTCGCGCCCCTCCAAAGCGAAAATGTTCGAGATGGAATAAGAGTGTGATCACGATGTAAGTAATACATACGAGCTTCGGAGGAGTTCATTGATTGATGCATAACGCCCACACCTCTTCGTCAATGCGGCATTCTGAGGGTTTTGCATGAGTAGAGCATGTGGCATAGTGCGACCTATGGTGTTCTAATAAGTGTCGACGATGCATACGGCGTGTTATCCATAAGGTGGGGTATTTCACTCATGAGATTTGGTTTGCATCTCTTACAGGCACTTGTGTGCATGGAAAACGTTCAGCTAAGAAGTTGATCGGCGCACCTTGGGTTAGCCAAGTTTGTGATGCATGCGACATTTACCCCAGGTGGCGGGTCTGAGCTTCCGGGGTGGGATTGGGATTGAACATTGAACTCAGGGAATTAACGAGGAGATTACCTGCGGCCCCCTTGGCGTAACGCTGCCTGGGTCTTGGCGCAAGGTCATTTGGCTCCAACTCGATAGTTTGTCAGAGATCTAATTGGGTGACTGGACCCTCTGAGACTCCCGTCAGACTCGGACTACCTCATGATGTCCTCCGGTTCCAATATCCATCTAATCCGCGGGCTTGACGCGGACGTGCGCAATCATTGCGCAGCATCCACAGATTCGAGTTGCAATTTCAAAGAATGTTGGCCCACCAATGCCGCGTCCAAGCACGTTTCTTGACGATCACGGATGATACAGATCATGCCTGGCAAGGTAAGAGTCAAGACAGGGCACACAAAACCACTTACCGCTGGCAGGCGCTGTTTTCAGGCTTCGTTATATCGATCAGCCTGTTGCAGATTGATCCCAAGTGGCTTCAACGTCCATCTTGATGTTGTCTTGACTCCCCGCGTAGTACGTTGCGTGCGGCCTTTTACAGAGATTCGCTTTCATTTGTATTTATTTGTGTCAAATATCATCTCCCAGCTGTTGTTTTCCGTGCAGCATGTCTGTGTCGTGTCTTCGTTCCCTGTCGTCGGGTTCTTGTACAAGCTGCGAAAGAAATCATTTCTGTTCACGTGATAGCTGTGTTGTTGGTCTGGGTTCGATTGCCCAGCTTGCTGTGACGATTCTTCTTGTGATCTCGGGCGATCTCGTTTGTGTCGGCTTTGGTGAGTCAGGGAGTTTTGTTCGTTGGATGGGTATATGCCTTTGTTTTACTGATTGGTCTGTCACGAACCCATTGTGTATCTAGCAAAATTGTTCTGCATCATATGTCCTCCTTCCGGTTCGCCATCCTTCCGGGAAATGTTGTCTTTCTTCCTCGTCCGGCTCGGGTTGCGCACGTTATTTCACGGCCATCGCGAAACAATGCTTGCCTTGTCGAAGCTAGAGGTTTTCAACATCTTCATGGGCATTCTCTCTCGTCATGGAGGTTTGTATCAGTACCGCCGATGTGGATCCACAGCTCTGTTGCCACCTCGCAACGCCCTTAGCTCGTCATTTTGATGGCTGCTGCTACTGCCACTGTGTCGCCTTCCCGGTTTCGCCGGTCCGAAGCCCCTTTCTTCTTCCGCGTACTTGTCGTTCTTGGGCTCGCGCGTTGGGTTGCGTGTTCCAAAGTGTGTGTGGCTGCGATCACCTGTCATGATGTTCGGGTTATACAAGTGGGAAAGCGCCAGTCAGTGGGGGCGGTGTTACCCCTTGCCACGTTTCGCCCCTCCCCCTTCCACACACTCCTCTTCCTTCGTTTCCTTGTCTCGAGCTCGTGCATTTGGTTGTCTTGTTTGTGCACGTCCCGAAATATGAGCGCCACTGGCATCCCTCTGGACAAGGCAGCACTTCTCTCAGTACTGCTGGAAGCGCTTTTATACGGTAAGTAAGACTCGTCAATGATGAATCGCGAGAAAGGCGATACTTATCGTTCGTGACCAAGGATTCTCGTTATTGATGTTCGGAGCAACGATCTGGACATTGTTGTCTCAATGGTCCACTCACCCAGTGAACCACAAGATGCTCACGGTAGCATGCCTATTGCTACTGTTTAGCACGATGGTGCGTGTTCTTTTCGTTTTATGTGCGAGCATCACAGAGATTGGTTTCTTGGGTGTATACAGCACTTCGTCATCAATATCGTTAGAGTCATGCAGGGTTTGATATTGTTCCGAGACACCTACCCAGGAGGTCCTATCGGGTATTTTTCCGACGTGTCCCAATGGACGTTCGTTTCCAAGAACTACGTGTTCACCGCACAGACCCTTTTAGGGGATGGCGTTGTTGTAAGTGTATTGTTCCCTCTGTCGATATGAAGTTCGTCATCCGCTAAGTGCGCCGAAGCTTTACCGCTGTTATGCAGTTTGGCAATCTAAGCTTGTCATGATTTTGCCTGCTTTACTTTGGTGTGCTACCGGTGGTACGTATGACGCATGTTTACCTGAACCATTGACGACCTTTTCAAAGTAACCGGCATCGCAGCTCCGTATGTCGCATCGCAAGTGGCGCAAAACGAGGTCTTTGTGGGAAGCCTCTCGCGATGGATCACATCGTTTTGGGCCACGGCGTTTGTGACCAATCTGTTGACGACCCGTACGTAGTTTCGTTTTCACGGATGTTGAACTGTCCTGATCTTTCTTCCCTTTTACCAGTTCTGTTGGTTTGCCGTATCTGGCATGTCGACCGGAAAGCCAAAAGGTTGAGTGCCAGTCACCGACAGTCCCAATTGCGACCGATTCTACACATCCTTGTCGACGCTGGCATAATCTACTCCCTCACCCTTTTTGTGGCGCTGATTTGCTTCGTAAGTAAGACCAAAGGTCAATACGTGATGCTAGACCTGGTCAGCCCATCGTGCCTTGCTTCATAATGGGGTCGTACTAAAACGTCATTCCTGGTTACCAGGTCACGCCCATCATCTCCATCACGTTTTACATGGTCATCATCCGTGTCGGGCTGGCCAATCGGGCAAACCAGTCGACAGATATACCGCTTGCATATACCTCCACGGACAACAGTCTGAGGGCAGAACGAAGACGGAGGATGCAAGTTCGCGTCACGACATTGACGGAGAGCAAAGTCGACCACCCGCTGGGGTCTCTGACGGATCCCATCGGTAACAAAGATAGTCAGAGCGAGATCCGGTTGGACAGCGAAGGAGGGGCGGCGTGACCCGTGCAAGAACACCGTCGATGGTACTTGCAGTTCACTTGAACCCATCCAATATTCATTGTTTCGTCCTCTTGTTCGTTCGTTCTTGTTTCGGGCGAAAACGGAGGCATTCCGTTTTGACTTGATCAACCTGGGCCGCTTTCGAGCATGGAACTTTATTCCATACAGCACTATGTACCACATCCAATACGAGTCGGGAACGAGATTACCACACGCTGCGTCGCTCAGGATGGGTGACGTGAGGGCGTGTTGAATTCGCGGGCTCGGGTAGGCTCTGGGAAAGTCGTCAAGCGTAGTTGGTAGTGAACTACTTTGTTCGCAAATTTACCACCCCTGCTGAGCGCGCGGCTCGATGCGTCCTACGAATACAAACTAGGAGGAGAACAACATTAGGAGTATCAGACTGTCATGACCACCTCCTCCTCGTGCTCGCCCTCGTCCTCCGCCGTGACAATCCCAATACCCGGAAAATCAATCCTCAAGCGTCCACCACCAACTCAGACCGGCATCCTCAGTCGCATCAAAGGTTTCTTGCCCACCCAACCCACCGCACTACTCCCGGACGACGCACACAAACCACTCAAAAGAGCACATTTCATCCTACCGTACCTCGCGACCGTCTACCCGATATCGACCCTCAATCCACCATCGACCCCATCGCTCAAGGATGAAAGACGAGCCATCGAAGAAAAGGAGACAGAGAGACGGAGGCGCATTGTGAGAGGGAACTCGATAGGCCCCAACGACACAGAGGAGTGGTGGAGCCTGGAAAAGGTCGAGTCGTTTTACAGAGAATGTTGCGCGTCCAGGGAGGAGGAGCCAGATCCCTTTGTGTCTGTCGCGTTCAAGGTGCGTCTAGATCT
>JBBPRV010001007.1:0-12665 GCA_038093235.1 Boletus harrisonii | reverse complement strand
GAAATGTCATGATAATGAACTTATAATGAGCTTTATAATGCCCCATCAGGGTTAGCATGCCTTATGAGGCAGTCATAAGGAGTCATAAGGTGCCAGCATTACCATGGCCGAAATAAATTTCCGACATATTGGTAATATCCATTGTCTTCGACCATCTCCAGACGGGCGTAAATATCATGGATAAACGTTGACGCTAGTGTGTTAGGTCGTAGTATTCTCGTTGTCTTGCTTCCTAGCACTTGCCAGAAGTCGTTCCACTACTAGGGTAGTAGTCTTTCATTGTGAGCAAATGAGTCACGTGCTGTTACACGTAAAGTTCAGTCTCCGTCCCGACAATGCCGGACTCGGAGTTTCTACCACAACTTGAAGATCACAACTGAGCGAAGGCCAAAGACTACCCTTTAACCCCGTCGTTCAACATCCGCCAGGCTATGTAGAAGTGTTGTCGTTGTGTTGTCGTTTACTCATAATGAGAGGCCCATCAGGTAATTTGTGGGGTGGTTAACCGATCCTAGCTCACCAATCGTGCCAAAGACTTGTCAAAAACGTTATGCGACGAGGCCGCACGACCGATGATGGCCAGCGGATCTCTATCTTGGTCCTTGAATTATTCCGCATCTGCCGCAGAATGTGTCCATGTTATGTCAAGGTCGACACTTGGGCCGATCTATTGATGCGCTGGGACCTACCTATATAATAGTGGACCAATCTGTGCCATCATCACGGTCCACCATGTCTTCAACCAATGAATTCCCCCCGCAGCCGATTTTGGCCCTCACGCCATCACTCGTGGCGAGTCTCCGCGAACGCACGCAGACCGTGCTTTCGTACCTCGTCCAAACAAACTCCATATCCACGTTTTTCAAGGAATCCGACATCCTCACTGGTTTTCGAGGCGCCCTCGAACCGAATGATGGTTCCAATATAGCGTTTGAAACGTTTCACGACAATGTTCCCCTCAGCGTTTACGGGAACTACCTTCCCTTTGTCTCGCGTCTCTTCGAAAAGCCTTGTAGGCTGTCCTCGATCGAAAACCTGATGTCATCAGGCTTTCCAGAGCTCATTGCACACTCGGCCGGCACTTCTTCTGGTGCAACAAAACACTTTCCAAAATATCGTCATCCGGAACACATGTCCACCTCAACGTCGGAGACTATGAGAGCTTCAAGTGCAGTCAGCAAGCCTGGGGGAAAGAGCTGCATCGTTTACTCGCTTCGGTGTCTTCAAGTGGTTGAAGGAATGGACGACGACGGGGGCGTCAATCGGAAAATGCCAGTGTGTCTGATGTCGACAGTCGCAGTGAGAATGTCAAAGAAAATGGTGCGTCTTTGATGCCGGTCCCCGTTTGTTTCTCTAAGCTGTTGCCAGCATGTTGACAGTGATCCGTTCTACCAAACGTTGAAGGGTATGCGGCATTTGTGTCCGGGTGCCCTCAACCGGGTTAGACTGATACCTTTATCTAGTGCCAGGTCAATCTTCTCCGATTGCCGTCTCCTTCATCTCCAACTACAAGTCCTTCCTATTCATGCATGCACTATTCGCCCTCTATGAACCAGAAGTGGAACTCATCAACACGATGTTCAGTACCAATTTCCGTGACTTTTGCCGCGTCATTGATGAGGAATGGGATACGTTGGTCCAGTGCATTGACACGGGCTCAATTCCGCATTCAGTTGAGGTGGGTCATCTCAAAGACCAGCTCCTGGTAAGCCATTTCCTGTGAGTTCCGAGAAACGCTCACCCACGTTTTTGATCAGAAATTCTTGCCTCCGAACCCCGAACGTGCTACGGAGCTCCGCAAGATTCCCCGGGACGTGCAATCGCCAGGATGGTTGACCAAAATCTGGCCTGGATTGCATGTCGTTATTGCCATCTCGAGCGGGCCATTCCAGACCGTTGTCCCAGAAGTAAGGCCCTCGAAGCGTCTCCGTAAATATTTTGATCACTGAATGTTGATCAGATCCGGCATTATATTGGGCCGGATGTGCAGCTGCGTACATTGGGTATCAACTGCAGCGAGGCTTTTCTTGCACTCGCATATGACCATCGGGATCCCAGCTTGTACAAAGTTGTTGGATCAGACGACATCATCGAGTTTCTTCCCGTAGACGCTCTCGAGGAATCCAAGTATGTCGCACAATCGGTACTCGCATTTCATGTTCCTTGTGATTGGATGATCTGATGTTGTTTTTCAAGTGGAACGTCGAAGTTGGCCGAAAGTATGAAGTCGTGTTGACGACGAGGGATGGACTGTGGAGATACCGTCTCGAGGACATTGTCGAGGTTGTCGGTTTTGATCCTCGCGACGGCCAACCAATCATACATTATGTCGAGGTTCGTCCGCAGTAGTCACTCCGTCGATCCCTCCCACTCACGTCGCCTCACCATGATAGCGACGGGGGTGAGCAAAAGAAGTTGATCCACACAGATGCCGAACTGACTCGCGTACTGTAGCGTTGACATCCGTCTTGCCCACGAGACTGTCACCGGGCAGGAACTCTCGGATGCACTCCATTCGACCTCGGATTCTTTTGGGGTCGTCTCCGAGTTTTGTGTCGGCCCTGATTTTGGCGAGAGCGTACCCCGTTACTGCTTTTTCGTGGAGCCGAGCGGCGAGCTGGGTAGGTCCATTCGTCACTTACCTTTCCGTTTGTCACCTGCTCACGCGTGCGCGCTCGTCTTTGCGTCCTAGGTCCTTCCCCGACCACTGTGTCCCAGAAACTCCACGCGTATCTTTCACGACACAACGAGAACTATCAGGGAGAGTCGCTGGGTGGGAAGTTAGCCCCTCCGTCCGTGCGTGTACTCCGACAGGGCACCTTTGGCGAATTTAGGGACTGGAAGGTTCGCGTGACTGGGATGGCTGCCGGTCAGATCAAGGTTCCTCTCGTGGTATGGGACGAGGAGGTCCGGAACTGGTTGGCAAAGCGAGTCGTCCAGGAATTCTAGACAGTCGGGTTCACCTTTCTTGGCATGTTCTTTGCGGAGTCCCGCTCGATTCATACGGCATCGAGCGCAGTAATGCAATGCTATGTATGTACTTTATAAATGGCAAGTTGCTGCAATAGAGTTTTTTGTGTCATCTACAATATGATGAGACATGTACTTGAGGAACTGCAAGTCTTGACGTGTCCTATCGCTTTTTTGGCCCCTTGAATAAGTAGATCGAGGGTGTGGACGCCCCTCCGCCGACCGGTCCACTGTCTTCCTGAAGTCGGACATGCCATGAACCAACTCGTTTGCTCTTGGTCTTGAATCCATGTCCATCGCCCTGCCAGCCTGAGTGTGAAACCAAAGTCGTCTTGCTAGACGACACGCGCGTATCAACATTGGGGCCTTACGCCTGCCCGTGGGGCATTCGCACACCCAGGGATACGGCGGGGCACACTGGTAGGAGCCCCTTTAGCTCTTAGTTCGTACTGTCCCCAAAGGGACATAAATGGATTCCCCCCCAAAAAAAACGATGTCCATTGTCTTCCACGACTCATCCTTGGATACATCCCTGCCGGCTGCTGGGCCTCGTGTGTGGTCCGGACGCCCTGATGGTTGGGAAGAACCTGGCTTCGTATCGGACCACGTTCAAGAATTCCATGACGAGATCATACCAAATGCGTGCCGGGCGACGCGGGATATTTGCCACTGGTACGGGTTCCACCTCTTGCGCTCGTGTTACGATATCGATACGTCCATCGTCGTTGATCTTCTCCAGACTGGGGTGGTGACGCTCCGCCGAGGAGCCGAGCTGGAGTGCTGCAAGGCGTCTGCCTAGTTGCCGTTCGACCCTTCGAAGCGTTAGATGCGGCATTGGATAAACGTTGACACCACCGTGTTACAGCGTGCTCGACCTTCAAGTCGTTTACAAGACGTGCAAGGTCTCGCGGATCGTCCCATCTGAGCCATGGTCGCGGTTGGGAGTACGCTAGGCACGTGTGGAGGAGGGCGTGGTGAAGGTGTCGCCTCTGTTCTATCTGTGGCGTCAGATCCGCATCGCGTTGCTTCACACCCCGCGGGTCTGCGCTCACGTTCGAGGGAGCGAGATCTTGGTTCCACGCCCCGAGCGCCACGGCGCTGTCAACAGGTAATTCCACCCCACCGCCTCGAGCGAGACGAGTGGGGGAAGGATGCCGATCAAGAGTCAGGATGGCAAGCACGGGGATCTGTCGACGCCGAATCTCGAGAAAGTAGGTCGGGATGATCGATAGTCCCTGATGACCTGACCCCAGTATCTGATCCAGATCTCGATGCCTGCAGGGTACTTCCACGGCGTGTTTCAGCCTACGGTCGGTCCCGCGGACGCGCCGCATATCCCGAGGCGAAGCAACCTTCTTTGCCACGGCGAACCTTGAGCTTGCCCCACGGAATAGATGAGTCAGAAGTAGCACGTTGAGTGCGTTTGTACGAACCACGAGTAGTACCTGTCCATTATTTCGTCCTCTTGTCCGAACAAAACTTCTTGATCAGACCGTTCTTGTTCAGGGATTCAGGCGACGTTCTGGCGGGGACGCGCGCTCGTCTCTTCGTCTGGAGTAGGTATCCCCCGTTTCAAAGGAGCGCCTTGGACTACAAGAGTCTGCCATCCTCCCATCCGGAAAGCATGCGAGCAAGGGTTGGGGGCACGATGAGCGCATTTCTTTCGTGGGTGCCCTTGGGCTGGGAAGTGTACGCCACACAAAGCTAGATAGCCTTGTCACCGTCCAACATGCCACGGACCGTGGCAGTGTGGGACGCGAAAAGACCATCCAACTTCTCAGCGTCGGTGGTTGCGAACAAGTCGACTAGCGCGCCTTATATTGATGATCTGCTATTCGTTGAGTGACAATGGCAATATGCGAAATGGTAACAAGTGGCCCATAGCAGGGCTCCGAGTTTCAAGACTCGTTCAGGACAAGCAACCCAATCCTCCGCGTTTCATCTAACAGCATTTTGATGCATTCTGCTCCCCAAGCAGTGGCACCCTGACATCACCAACGTTGGAACAAACAGTAAGCGATGGACAGAGAGCTGACTGAAGAGATGGCAGGTAAAATGACTGACCTGAACTTGAAAGTGAAGCTTCGAATGCATTGTCCAGATGTGAACGGCCCTGTAAGGAAAATAAGACGCGTTCGAGACCCTGCGGAAGCGGGAGCAGTCATTATAAGCGCCTTACATGCAATTTCTCAATCGATTTCCGATGCATATACTCCCAACGGCGATTCTCCCGTGTTGTGTTCGCAGCCTCTTCTCCACCGCGCCAAGGTTATTGAAAGCACAAAACCAAGAGGTTGGTGCTTCTTCCGCTTCTGCCTGGCCCACGGGCTTGGTGTTGCTATCTTGTTCCACTCCAGTCGGCTGCATGCTCTGCATCGCGGCTACTAGATGGGGCAGACAAAAATCGGCTAGATATCTGTCAAAACGTTCCTGGAGTATTTTTGCCGTCATAATCAGTCTTCCTTTCTCGCTGCGTTCCATCAACACAGGGGCCATCGAGAAGCGCAATGGCATCAGAGTGAAGGATGATATGAAATGTGTCCTCGGGTTGACAGGTGGTTTCATGTAGCGCTCAAGGGAGACACTAAAGAAAGTATCGAGAATTTGAGTAATGGGTCAGAAAAACCCAAAATTCGAGTGTCTGGTAAAGGCTCTACTTACACTGTCGAATCACATGAAAAATCGACCTCGGTTGCTTCAGGAATCGGATTCATCTTGATCTGTGCTAAGCAGTGTGCGGCGTGGAAGAGCGCAGAGACGGAAATCCCCAGTTTCTTCGTCTCTGCAATAATCGCAGTCATTTCTGACTCCGTGATACTTGTGGTATAGCGGAACGGTGGGTCGGACATGTTCAGTGGGCGTGATGGGGGGGCCAAGATGTGACAAGGCTAGGTTATGTTCCGTGTCAGTATTCAAACTATTAGAAGCGACAAGGAAGTGCGAGAAAACCGGGATCAAACCCACCGCGGTTCGAGCACTTTGCTCTGCGAATTCTTGCAGGAGCCTTGTTCCGGTTGTCTCCCATTCTTTAGATAGTCCTCCAGTCGCAGTGATCGGATCAACGGGGAGGTTCTTCCACTCTTCCGAATCTTTGATTCTGACGTCCATGCCCTCGCCAGATATCCATTCGCACATTAGGTTTAGTGCGTAGAGTGCAGGCCCCGCGTCGATGATGGTGTGAGAGCCGTGAAAGTATAAGCCATATTCCTTGCTGCCACCGTCGCCCTCTTTAGAAGTTGTAAGCAGATAAGCTCTGAGAAGAGTGGTAGTGCCACTCCCGTCAGCATAGGGGAGTCGTTCAAGGTTGATGCTTTGAACGAATTCGGATGGGTTGAGCGATGCTCCTTGTGATTGAGCCATGCCTCGCGATCAGCGGACAGGGTGTATACCCATCGTGGAGATACGAGGTCCTCTACGCTGCAAGCAATGATAGGACAAACAAATCTAGGACAGGAAGTTAAGCTTTAAATCAAAATTTGTCATATCGAAAATGTTCTCACCGGAGCTTATCAAGAGCTCCGCGAGCACGATCCTTCAGTTCTTCTATTCTCATCGACGAGGTAAAGTTGATACCGATGCAGACTTCACCATCTCTGTTAGTAAGTGATACCCCATGACCCAAAGTTGGTCAACCTTGTCATGTTGGTGAGCAGAAATTTACTTACGCATCAAAGGTATCCCAATGCCTCTGCATGGCAAGCTCAGAGCCAACTAATGGTCTGGTGTAAGTGGACGTGATCAATCCGATGGTGATATGAAATGAAGCAAAGACCGACCGAGTATACACAGGGGGGTCACGATTGGCATCAAAGACCCATGGTGTCGGAAGGGGAGGTAAACTGGACATCGGGTGATAGGCGTTGGTTGTTTCACTATCAGTACTCCTCAGGCAAATATACCATGACGGTGATGAGTTAAATAAGCGAATAGTTCCGTTATCAGAGCCATGTTCATGTTCGGGCCGGTCCGGCCGCGACGCTTGCCTGGGCGACGAAGATGCAGTTCTTTCCGACATGAAGCTTTGAAGTGTAATCAACGTCGTAGCAGTGCCCTCTCACTGGGATCTCGACGCAAAAGAGTGGGTTTTTTGCAGGTGATCTACTAAAAGGTATCCTACTTATCTGAATGTGGTACCAGGTTAGCGTCACAACTTGAGCTCTTGATCAGCCTCGTCTTTTGATGCCATGATTGTACTAGTCCCGCTTGAACTACTTTGGAATTCTCGCCGAGTTGTTGCCTGACAGAGTCCTTCCTTTATACTAATCAGCCTCGGTGAACGAGTCGCATGCCTACTTGCACAGATTCCCTCTATATCCTCAGGCTGTACCTTCCATCCATTCCACTTGGAGCGGTACTAGCATCATTCAACGTCTCTCGTGGTCGAGATTCCATGTGTCGCGCGTCTTCAAGTTCCAAACGACCCCCAAGCAATATACAGCTCACTACCTTGCAGAACACGCTCATCGAGCTCTTCAGACCCATCCGCAAGTCAAACAGGGGTTCCACGCATGCATCAGTGAACGCAACCCATTTACAAATTTCTGCAGTGCATCGATGCCAGTGTCAACATTAACCAGGCATAATTACACAGGAGAATTCCTGGCTGCCAACCTGAGACATCCTCAGCACACAGAAAAGTATAAAGGATGTCTTTCGCGGTCCTTGCTGCTACTGCCTCGTGCAAAATAATGGATCGTACAGGTCACGTACGACCTCGTCCACGTTGATCCCACCTGGCGGCGCAGTGACAATCGAAAAAACAAATGGCCTACGCTGGCCATTGTCCCCAACGATCCCTCGTTTGGAGGTATTCCTGGGATTACCTGGAATTGTGTGGCGGTTGTTGGCAGCGCGAATACGTGTCACTCCGATAACGACAACATCATGCCTATCGTGAGGACCACCCGGTGAATGTAGCGCACATATTCAATGTTGCCGGGGGGACATCCAATGCGTGACTAGGGGTGTGGGTTCTGTGTTCGCAACCGCAATCCAGGATCCGTCGGATGCATCACCGCTCATGCTTTTCATGGTTGATCGGGGCGGATGAATGGGATGGCCGTTTTACGATTACGATTATGATCCCCATCGGAAACACACCCGATTTTGAGTTGGGTAACCCAACGCTACGTAGCGTCGGTGATTGTGCTTTCTGGACTTGTGGACGAGGCCAGTATCAGTTTACTAGTATTCTTCAGATGTAAATGTGTCCTTTCTTACGACCTATCTTGGTCCGGGTTCCAGGCACGGATAGATTATAAACACAGAACTCAGATCCATACCTGTCTGGATCATTCCGAGGGTCGTGTCTGACGTCTTGCTCAGATCGGACATGCGATGGTACTGGATCTGTTGCAAACCTTGACCAGCTCGAGCGCGCCGCTAAAGATTATTTGGGAGTCTCCTTTGCCGAAATGCCAAGTGCCATGCCAGGAACCCGCTAGATAAAATTTAAAGGAGATCGCCATGATGTTATCTATGCTTTGTCAAAATTCAGCCTCGCGGTATCAACGCACTGGGAATAATTGCAAGTCATATTACTATAAAGACATTTTCTGGCGTCATGGGCGTTTGGCCCTATTGGTTACTGGCTCTTATCGTCGCCGTCCTGTTTGTGCTCCTCGCACGCCGCCACCCATGTTCCCATGTCGGCCGAACATCCGAACCTTCTTTGGTCATGGAGGGTTTTGCGATGCTGGGCGTGATGAACGTGTCTAGTTCAGGAGAGCAAACAGGCATATTGCTCGTTGGAGTCCCTTGAAAGACACTCGATCTAACGTAAGGCCGGAAGGATGGGAATTACGGGACGCACGAATCAACGAGCCTCCAAGACACAGCCAGCCTGGTGTCACCTGAGACGGGGTGGATCCAACCACCACGGCGGCCACGACGATCCGAAGCCGCCGCCGGCGCAATCTGCGCTCCGGTGATGGCGGGACTGCGACTCAGTCCCGATGTCAGAGTGTGACGCTTTTTCTGCTGGATGGTGGACTCTGGTTGCCAACTGTATGATATGAGGTGTTGCTCCATGGGGAAAGCCATTCCACGTTAGCCTGTCGGTCTCATGGCCGTGTGAGCCGGCGCGACGAGTGATACACGTTTGTCGTGGCGGGAAATGCCTGACCAAGCAGTGGCAGTTCGATTGACTTATATCACTCAGCTGGTGCGCTCGCCTTCTCACGTCCCTCATCAACATCTCCCATCATGACCACCTCCCTCGATCTCCTCAAGCAGACCGGCACCGTCGTCGTCTCAGACTCGGGTGACTTTGAGTGTAAGCATGCCCTTTCCCATCACAAGCGCCAGCGCTGAGCGCTGATCGTGCACCGCGATCTTATCAGCGATCGATGTCTACAAACCACAGGTGCGCCTAGATTTCATTTGCCCCACATCACGTATCTAGAACCAAGTAGGATGCGACTACCAACCCATCCCTGATCTTGGCCGCAGCCAACAAACCCGGTTACGCACGCCTCATCGACGTCGCCGTCAAGTACGGAAAAGGCAAGGGCGGTTCCCTCGAGGACCAGGCCAATGCCGCCCTGGACCGTTTGGTATGGAATGGAAGCTCTCTCTTTTTTGTGGCTAACCCCTTCATACCATCACCACCCTCATTTCCAGCTCGTCGAATTCGGAAAAGAAATTCTTGCTATTATTCCCGGCCGTGTGTCGACGGAGGTCGACGCTCGTCTCTCCTTTGACAAGGAAGCCACCAAGAAGAAGGTAAATTGCCTTCGATCGCGCGATACACGTAATTCGGCAAGCATGCTGATGGTCTGATCGTTCTCGTCATCAAGGCCAAGGAACTCATTTCTCTCTACGGATCCCTTGGTATCAAGAAGGAACGTATCCTCATCAAAATTGCGTCGACGTGGGAGGGTATCCAGGCCGCGCGAGAACTCGAAAGGGACGACGGAATCCATTGCAACCTCACGCTTCTCTTCGGTTTCGGTCAGGCTGTTGCTTGCGCCGAAGCTGGCGTGACACTCATTTCGCCTTTTGTTGGTCGTGTAAGCTGACTTTTATTTATTTATTTATTTTTATATTTGGATCATGTGCCTTACATCTCAATTCAATCCTTCCTGATACAGATCCTCGACTGGTACAAGAAGGCAACCGGAAAGAACTATGAAGGGGACGAGGACCCTGGTGTGCAATCGGTCAAGAAGATCTTTAACTATTACAAACAACATGGCTACAAGACCATCGTCATGGGTGCCAGTTTCCGTAACGTACGTTAACCCAAATCTGTTCATCTCTCTCGTTCTGACTCGACGACGACGACGACGCCCTTCCCATCATATCGGGTTGATTTCCTGGTTTGATTTCCGACAGTCTGGCGAAATCAAAGCATTGGCAGGTGTCGACTTCTTGACCATCTCCCCTGCCCTGCTCGAGGAACTCAAGAAGTCGACGGATCCTGTACCCAAGAAGCTGGATGCCTACGCCGGTGGGTACTTTCTCTCTCCTCCATATGGGGATCGTCCTCGAACCCCGCCCGATATGCATGATTGACTGATCCGTCCGTTTTTTTTTTCATCTTCGTCATGATGGTCCCTTCCTTCATCCCCTGCCCCTTTTGCGCGTTCCCTTGTGTCCCTTGCCATTCCCCGTCCCCATCTGGCGATCGATAACACACACCCCCTTCTCCTTTCTCCCTTCCCTCCCCCTCATTCAGCGATCGAGAAAATCGACAAGGTCTCGTACATCGACAACGAACCCGAATTCCGCTGGTCCCTCCTCCAGGACCAGATGGCCTTTGACAAGCTCCACGAAGGCATCAAAAAGTTTGCCGAGGACGGTGAGACGCTCAAGGCGCATCTCCGCAAGAAACTCTCAGTTGCTGCCTAGAATATAATATCGTCGTCGTCGTCGTCCCATTTCGTTTCGTTTCGTTTCGTTCCCTCCCTTTTTTTTTAGACGTTCATGTAACGTAGGGAGAAAACGTCATTCGGAAGATGTGTGTTTGTATTGTACGAGGCGAAATAGAAGATCACGGTGTATGTCGTGTACGTGGATACGCGCGAGACGTTTCATACGCGCCCAAACTACTCGACATCTCCGTGATCATCATGATGCGGCGTGCGCGTGAGCTGGCACGTCTTCGAATTCGACGTCTTCCATTTCTGAAGTTGAAACTGTGTATGGGCAGGATGCCGTCATGCCAACGGCAATTCCCCATTCCTCGGGGACCTTAACTTTGAATGGTCCCGACCATTGAAAAAAAAAAATCCCAGACCTCACAGCGTTCCAGGGCGGAAAGCATTTACTTAAAAAGAGGGGCATTAATTCTTCGTGACTAGAAAGTACAGATGCACCGGTGTCCGTGATTAAGTGGTGGGGGATAACCGATGAATGCCATGGATACTACGAAGCGGGGCGATTACAAGGAGAAACACAAAAAGAGAGAACAATGAAAGTCTCGACAGGTGCTTGCATCAAGAGGGTGGGTCATACTCGCGCAGGCGGGGTGGGGGGATTAGCCCTGTGTCAATGAAGAAAATGATACTAGGAGACGGCAACAAGCCAGCATGATTTCACGCACGAGAAATGACAACGGTGCTTGGGTTCTAGAAAAATCAATTCAGAGCGCAGATACCCCCGATTCCCATTCCTCCCTTGTCACACATCCGACAGCCCTGCATACAGGGCACGATACCTCGACCAACGGCTCCGTCTTATCCTCACCGCCCCACCCGGCAACACGCTCAGCGCTGATCAGACACGCAGGATGGAATGCATGCGCACATACAGACGAATGACCATCGCTCTGGTGGTCACCAATATCAGGTAACGGGTGGATACACACTTGCTTCATCAACGGCACGGATGACTCGGGATAGGGATCTTCGTCACAAGGGCCAACGCCACAGCTCATGTCGGAACAACGCAGCCCCTGCTCTCGTTCTCGTTGCTCGACACGTTGTCGCAGTGACGGTCCAGGGGCAGGCGGGAGGGTCCATGTTTTTCTCTCCCGGCGGGGAGGCATAGGACGTGTGGGTCGGAACATATGGAATGGAAAGATCGGAACGCCGCGAGGACCACCAGCGGGAGGAGGGTCAGGTTGAGGCCCGGCAGCTTCAGGCGCTGGTCTGACTTGTGGTTGTGGTTGAGGGCCGTCCGCAGGGGAACCATCCGGAGCTGGAGCAGGCGCAGGAGCTTGTGCATTTATCACTTGTGGAATAATACCCTGTGTCGTCCGTAGAAGACCCTCAATCAACGAATGTAGATCTTGTGCAAGCCCATTGGTATTTGCAGCGCCATTTCCGGCGGTACCGGTGCCCGCTCCGCCGTTGTTAGTACCATCAGCGCCTTCGGCATTATCACGGGGATCGCCGTCCCGTGCTTCAGGGGGTAGACCGCCAACAAACATATCTAACCCTATCGTCATGATGTCAATACCTGCGGGCGCAAAGAGATACTCATTAGTTGAGCTCGGCAGAGGAACTGTGCGCGAACACAGCGCGGGAGGAGGAAATGACGTACCCTGGTTCTCATCTCCAGGTGCTTGTGCTGCAGTTGGTCTCAGGGGTATTTGAATAGCTGGGAAAGACAATATAGGGATCCCGGGTGTGGCGAATGGGTTGAAACCCGGGCCAGCTGGTGGTACGCCAGCCTGCCCAGAAGGAGGAGGGGGTGCAGGACCGGGCGGCACTGCGGCCGCTGCAGGATGGGCATCTGCAGTCGTGCGGGCG
>JBBPRV010001006.1:0-12669 GCA_038093235.1 Boletus harrisonii | reverse complement strand
CGAAACCTCGGACTCCTCCACCCTCGAGTCGACTCCCATCGACTCTACTCCGAACCCTGACTCCGGAGTTGCTACTGCAGCGACCTCGGAAGCTAGCCAACCCCCTGCGATGCCAGAACCACTTCCTGTTCCATCCCCTCTCCTGCGCTCCCCCTCCCCCAGTCGAGAGCTTGATTTCTCCCGGCTTGCTGAAATGCTCGCCCCCGTCTTTTGAGCAGGCAACGCCCGGCTTGCCGCCAACAATGCACGGCTTACCCCCACATCTGTCCGAGGAATTGCGCTCTCTCGACGTCACAATCGCCCAATTGTCCGCTGCTTCATCTGTGGCAGCACCGACCACTTTCGTCCCTTCTGTCCGTCCTACAGATGCCCTCACTGTGGACACAACGCTCCCGGACATATTCAAGCCGCTTGTCCAGTGTACCTCTCCCAAGTCAATGGCAGAGAGCCCGACAAGACTGATAGCGACGATGGAAGTGTTGGATTCTGAGATGGTGTCTCAGGCATACAATGGGGGTAATGTTACAGAAATCCCCTGGATGTCCGAGGCTGAGGAACACGAGTTTGCCTCGTGGATTTCTCCTTCTTTCTCTGACGACTCCGATTCCGATTTCCTCTGCTTCTTCGATTTGCCTTCTGATTCTTTTGACACGTAGACGGCGTCCCGTTCATCTTCTGATCTTCTATTCCAGCCAGGACTCCTGATCCTTTCCGCAGTATGTCTTCCTTTGTTCCGTTCTATTCCTCCCCTCTGCCCAGTTTCCTTTATGGACGTATCCCCTTCTAGAACGGTGCTCCGCTGTTCCATTTCCCCCTTAGGGCTCTATATTCAGGGTCCGCTCATACGTATATAAACGCCCACTGTACTAGTACGATTCCCCAGTTAGTTCTACGCAATACAAGTGTAGTATCTAGCCCAATCCACTTGTGGACTTGCGAGTCTACTTGTCGAGACCATTCTCTTGTCTCTTCGCCTAATCAGCACAGTAGACTCTTCAATTCCACCTCGCGCCACAAGGGTAACATAGGACCTTGGGCAGAAACCTTCCGACTTTCTCCGTCGTTCGTCACGTGACTCCTCCGGATAAAGCTAGGTTCTACGCTTAGCGTAACACATTTCTTCTTCATCTTCCCCACTGTTGAGGTCAAAGTATTTCTCAAGTGGGATTTTGATCTCTATGTCCTCCCCCATGGGGTACCTGGAGTGGATGGAGATGGTGTCATCATCATCCATCAGCATAATGAAGGCTTTAAGGGGTACATCTTCACCAAAAGTGGTGCTGAAGGAGAGTGAAAGACAGTGAGTAATAGTGTCACAGTCATGTTTCTCATAGATGGGCAGATGGGAGGAAGAGGTGACTAGTGTGCCAAAGTCATAATCACCGAGGTTGATGATGGGTGTTACACTAAGCATAGAACCTAGCTTTATGGGCAAGAGTCACATGATGAACAATGGATAAAGTTGGAAGTCTTGAGCTTGTGGGCTGCATTAATCACAAAGCTAATCAAAGAGTCTACAACACCTGGTAGGCATAGAGACTATGAGAAGGGTCTTGACAAGTAGTTTGCAAACTACCAGTGGATTGGGCTAGATACTACACTTGTATTGCGTAGAACTAACTGAGGAAAAGTACAAGTACACTGGGCATTTATATACTGTGAGCGGACCCTGAATGAGGAGTCCTAAAGGGAAAATGGAACAGTGGAATGCCATTCTAGAAGGGAATATGTCCATAAGAGGAATTGGGAGAAAACAGGACTGTGGAAAGGAACAAAGGAAGACATACTGCAGACTGTGGAAAGGATCAAAGAAGAGAAGCAAAAGGATCAGGAATTCTGGTTGAAAAAGAAGAGCAGAAGAAAAATGGAACTCCATCTAAGGATCAAAAGAAGAATCCTTGGATTCCCATGGAGTAATCCATGAGTTGAACTCATGTTCCTTGGCCTCGGACATCCAGGGGATTTCTGTAACATTACCCCCACTGTACGCCTGAGACACCATCTCAGAAACCAATTCCTCCATTGTTGCTGTTGGTTTCATCAGGGTCCCTGTCATTGGCTCAAGAGAGGTAGACTGGACAAGAGGATTGGATGTGTCCAGGAGCAAAGACCCTA
Source organism: Boletus harrisonii (assembly GCA_038093235.1). Taxonomy (NCBI): domain Eukaryota; kingdom Fungi; phylum Basidiomycota; class Agaricomycetes; order Boletales; family Boletaceae; genus Boletus; species Boletus harrisonii. Next base: position 10,554 of record JBBPRV010001006.1, on the reverse strand, counting down.
CAGTAGGGGCACTGGTAGGTGGGGCAGTTGGGACGGAGGTGGCTGGGGCTGCCACATATAAAGCAGTAAACAGCTGTGCAATTGCGATGTCTAGGGAGTGCAACTCCTCAGACAGTTGTGGTGGTAAGTCAAGGGTTGGGAATGGACTGGAATACGGATTTGAGGGTGTCGACCAATTGAGAGAGGTCGAGCAGGGATGGGGTCTGGCAACGAAGGGGGTTGGCCCTCTTCTGAGGTCGCTGCAGTAGCAATTCTGGAGTCAAGGTCTGGAGTAGAGGATTCATCAAGTGAGGCATTCTCAAGAGGAAGTTCCTTCATTGCTCTTCTGAACAGAGGCCCACAGTGGCAGTGAGGATGTGCTGCATGATTTCCTTGGAGACAAGGTGGAAGAAGCATGAGAAGTTTGAAGAGAAGAGGAGTTGTAAGACCTTGTACCCCAGCTGGGTAAGTCTCTGGTTCTATTGGCTGGCATCACCAAGGGAAAGACTGGTGGTTGTTGCCAAATGGAGTCTGCCATGGAAGTAGTTGTGGTAGAGGTGGATGAGGCCAGTGGTGAGAACTTCTCTATCATTCTTGAACTCCAAGCTCTGCTCGATGGGAAGGAGGGCCATGGGGTCTTTGAGGACTGACATGAAAATGACATGTCTCTCACGTAGGGGAAGTCGAGAAAGGGAAGAAAGTGAGATCGTAGAAATGGGAGAGAGAAACAGAGCAGAAGATATTGTAGGGGAAGAAGACATCAGAAACAAATCAAAGATACTACAGAAATAAACAAAACTCCTGGGTGCTTAAATACCCAGGAGGGAATCCAAATTGAGGAGTCAGAAACATTTGGATGGAGCAGAAGCAGAAAGAAGCGCAGACAAGACAGAATTCCGGGGCTTCTACAGATCAAAGCAGGATTGGGTGAAGTCAGAACTGTGTAGCTGCGGACTGTGGAATGCAGACTGCAGGCACAGTAAGGGAGATAGAGTGACTGAAAAAAGGGTCAAAAAGGTGAGTGATGAAGCATGAAGATTTCAGGGAAGTCCCCATGTATCAATTTCTCCTAGTAACCATCTCGTTCATCACTCTGTGTCTGGTGTTGGTGACTATACTGGTCATATTGATTTTGACACGGGAAATCCTGGATCTCCAGGAATGAGTGTTAGAGTGTCGGGTGCCCATAGTGGTACATGGGCAGTTTAGTAAGCCAATGCGCTAACGTCAAGAGAATGTGCTGACTTTGTCAGGTAGTGAGGAAATCCTTTGAGGTTATCCCATACAACCCTCATTGGATACACGATGGGAAGAAGGGATGGGAGGATCCAGCTCAACTGGAGGTGTGGAAGGTGTTTTGTCTATCAAATAACCAAACCATGGAGTGGAGTGACGGAATAACCAGAGGATGGGGCGGTGGAGGTGGCAGATGGGGTGGAGCTGGTGGTGACGATGGAGATGATGAGGACTAGGGAGAAGTCACCATAGCAAAATCCTTGGGTCAAGAGAGTTTGTACGCTCACAATATGTATTTTGCATGCAAAAGATGCGATTCCAGTTTCCAAGTGTCCTCCATGCAAGAGTAGCCCTTCCAGAAGACTAAAAATTGGTGGCGTCCAGGAGATCCTCAATGAGAACAGATGGTTTTGATTTCATATTCCTTTTCTCCTTTAATAATTTCAAAAGGAGGATTGAAGAAATTCAGTCCATGTTCATCCATCTCGGTAAAGGTTGAAAGGAGAGAGGTGTGGAAGATGTTGTGGAGTTTCTTCCAAGTTGGGGGAAGACAAAGTTTGTAGGCATAGGGAGAAATAACTGTGTCGATCTTGAATGGTCCTTCGTGGTGGAGAGCAAGCTTGTGAGAGGGAAATTTGAATTTAAGATTTTGAGAGTCAAGCCAGACCTTATCTCCTACTTTCCAAGGGGTAAACTTCATTCCTATGCACTCCTTGACAGTCTGAGTGGCTTTGGTGTGAGCAGCAGTTGCCTCCTTTTGTGTGGCATCTAGGATTTCTAACCGCTTTTCCAAAGCGGGAAGAAAGGTGGTTCCAATCAGGGGATAAGCATGGAGTTCATACCCATGCATGAAAGAGAACAGGGTGGCATTGGTGACAGAATGGACAGCAGAGTTATGCGAAAACTCAGCCATCAGTAGGAGATCAGCCCACTTCGAGGTGTTTCCTTGACAGAAAATGTGGAGATAGGTTTTGAGTTCCTGGTTTACCTGTTCAGACTCTCCATCAGTCTGTGGGTGGTAAGCGATGGAGAGGGTGATGTTGTAGGATAAGAGCCAGGCAAGCTCTTTGGTGAAGGTGAAAGCAAATTGAGCTCCTCGATCAGAGATGACCTTGTCATGGAGTCCAAATCAACAAAAAACATTCTTGAAAAAGAGAGACGCTATCCCTGCCACATTGATAGATTTGTTACAATGGATGAAAATCACCCCCTTAGTAAGCCCATGGTCAACCACGACCAGCACAGAATCAAAGCCAGAGGATAGGGGGAGGTCGGTTATCATATCATAGGAAATTTGCTGGAAGGGCCAACTTGCAGAGGAGGAAATAGAACAAATACCAGAAGCCACCAGATGGGTGTTGACCTTGTTCGCTTGACAAATAGTGCAACCTGCAACAAAGCAGCAAGCAAAGGTGGTCAGACCAGGCTACCATAATCACGCTGTACAAGGTGAACAGTGCAGAAATGACCCCCAGTGGGTGAATCATGGAGGGATCTTACAAGGTCCTGCTGGGTGGGCTCGGGAACATAAAGACAGCCCTGAAAGTACAAGGTGCCATCCATGAAGGTCCAATCCTTGGGGGAAGCACAGAGAAAGAGTGAGTTACCTTCAGTCAAGGCTTTGACAGCATCGGAGACAAGGGGATCCTCTGCGGTGTGGTGGGCAATCTTTTCGGCAATCAAGATGTCCATTTGCCCAATAATGACATCAGAGATGTCCATAGTTGTAGGAATGTTCAAAAGGAGAGTGATGGCAGTGTTGTTGGCAGATGTATTGATAACGTCCCAATAAGAAAGCACATCCATGGGACCCATGGCAGAGCCAGGTTGGTTGTTGCAGCAGAGGTTATACAAGGACATTGACCAGCGAGCCTGGCAGCAAGAGAGATTTTGAGGAGACTTGAAGTATGTCAAGTTCCTGTGGGCCGTGATCACCGTGACCAGGTGATGGGTGCCCATGAGGTATTGTCTCCATTCCTCAAGGGCTTGTATGATGGCGAGGAGTTCTTGTTACAGAAATCCCCTGGATGTCTGAGGCCAAGGAACACAAGTTCGCTTCGTGGATTACTGCGTGGGAACTCGAGGACTCTGATTCTAATTTCCTCCATTTCTTTGACCTTCCTTCTGATTCTTTTGATCCTTAGATGGAGTTCCGTTCTTCTTCTGCTCTTCTTTTCCATCCGGAACTCCTGATCCTTTGTGCAGTCCGCAGTATGTCTTCCTTTGTTCCATTTCATTCCTCCTCTTTGCCCTATTTCCTTTGCAGATGTATCCCCTTCTAGAACGGCACTCCACTGTTCCATTTCCCCTTCAGGACTCCTTATTCAGAGTCCACTTATTGGTATATAAATGCCCACTGTACTTATACTTTTCCTTAGTTCGTTCTACACAATACAAGTGTAGTATCTAGCCCAATCCACTGGTAACTTGTGAGTTACTTGTTGAGACCCTTCTCATAGTCTCTACGCCTACCAAGCGTCGTAGACTCTTCAATTAGCTTTGTGGGTAATGCAGTCCACAAGCTCAAACCTTCCGACTTTACCCGTTGTTCGTCACGTGACTCTCGCCGATAAAGCTAGGTTCTATGCTTAGCATAACAAAAGAACTAACTGCTTTTCTGTCCCTACCGATTGGTAGTAGGATGAGATCATCCCCACCACCATGCACAGGATCAACCTTGAACACCTCCTCTGACAAGGATATAGAGATGAAGAAGAGAATGACGAACCTTCCACTGGAACCAGATCTACTCCTGCTCCACCCGAACTCTTGCCTGTTCATAGAGAACCAACTCCGCGTTCTTCTTATATGAGTTCAGGCAGGCGTATACCTGGCCCCTCAGTTTCACCATCCCCCTTCAACACTCCACTAGCCCATGCTCCGGCTCTTCCTCCTTCCTGCCCACCTTCCATCCATCATCTTCCATTGAATTCTCCCATCTGAGATCCTGCACCTCCGCCTTCTCCCCCTTTCAACTCCAAATACCATTTTGACGACGATATGGCCAACAAACACCATGCCAATGGGACTGAGCTTAAAGCTGGTCTGCCAGGTGACTTCTCTGGCTGGGATGAGGACACTCAACAATGGGTGCTCGTGATGGAGGTATACTTTCAGATGTCTCCATGATTCAGCACTGACAAAATGAAGATACTCACTCTTTGCAACAAGATGAGTAAGGGACGCGGTGCTATCTTTTCTAAGGGTTGGTTGAAGAAGATGCTGAACCCCAACATATCAGCAACGGAGAAGACCTTGGAGAAGTTTTCAGATGACTTTGTGCAGGTTTTCTTCCCCTCAGATCAAACTGGCAAGGCTCGTGCAGCCTTAGGTGACATACACATGAAAGGGCTGCCCTTTAAAGGGGACTTTCATGGATTCTGCTCTGTTTTCGAACTCAAAATGGGTCGGAGTGGGATAACAGATGAGTTTGTTCTGAAAGACATGCTCAAGAAGGCAGTATCCACAGATCTCGCCTTCTGGATGGCCGCGGTCGATGAAGAATCAAAAACAACCAAGAAGTGGCTCAACAAAGCTGCTCAGTTTTACAATGTGGTCCAGCGCTTGAAGAAACTTCGCTCTGGCACTTCTACATACATTCCTTCTGGAGGTACCCAGCACTCTTCCAATACCTCCTCATCTCGTCGGGACCCCTATGCTATGGACATTGATGCGATCCGACTTTCCCCTACTCAACAAGCTGAGCACATGCATAACAACAAGTGCTTCATTTGTCACAACGTCAGATGTCGCTCTTCCAAACATCCTCACTCCAGAGGCACTCAAGGGTTCTCTCCTTGACCTCCCGCTCCTTCAGCTCTGAGAATTCGAGCTGCCATGGTGTCTGCTACTCCCTCATCACTTCAGGAGTACGCCAGGATGCTCAACATCTCTGATGCAGAGGCAGTGAACTCCCTAAAGATCATCTATGGAGCAACTGACGAAGATGGAACCCCGGTTGATGCCACTGAAAGTGTGGCTCAACTAGTTGTAGACAAAGAAGAACCCATTGAGGCTCGTATTTTCTATCACAATGATGAGGCTAATAAGGGACCACAGGATTTTTGAGTGGAGGAAAAGCATCAGCGTCTTTACCCTCCTTTACTATTGTGCCTGTATTTGTATCTGGAAAGAACTTGAAGTCAATCTCAATTTTTGTTTTGCTTTCTGGATCAAACCGCAAAATTGCTGAAACACACACCCTCATCAACTGTGGGGCTATGGGGTGCTTTATTAGCACAGCTCTTGTCCATCGTCTTGGATGGGACATGCAATGATTGCTGAAACCTCTGACGGCTCACAACGTGGACGGAACTGTCAACCAAGGAGGTTTAATATAAAGGATGACGATCGTACACCTTCGTATCAGAGAAAATGTGGAGAAATGACTTTTCTACCTTGTTCAAGCCAACGAAGATGTCATTTTAGGACTTCCTTGGCTACGTTACAACAACCCAACCATCGACTGGTCAACTGGAACAGTCTCCCTCCCTTACAAGAAAGGGGTGTCAAGACCAAAGGAGGACACCAAGACGCAGCGCTACCTCCTACGTTATAACCACATTTCCGAAGATGCAATCTTCAACCAATGGGTCGATGATTTAGCCGTGTCCATGGGAGTGCTCCCTCCCTTGGAAATCAATAAGGTCACCGTCTTGACCTCTATCACTGCCGACCAAGAAAAGAAGGTCATTGAACTTCCTCCCGAATTCACCGAGTTTCATGAGGTCTTCACGAAAGCAAAAGATGTTCCTCTTCCTTCCCATCGACCCTTCAACCACACCATCAAACTTGATGACTCGTTCATGCCAAAATGAGCCAAGAATTATTCCTTGAACCCCAAGGAAATGGAGGCATTGAAAGGATTTGTCGAAGAAAATCTACGAGAAGGAAACATTGTGCCATCGAAGTCTCCCCAGGCTTCTCTGTTCTTCTTTGTGCCAAAGAAGGATGGAACCTACCATCCTTGTCAGGACTATAGGTATCTCAATTCCCACACAATTAAAAATGCTTACCCTCTTCCTTGCATTGCTGATTTGATCGACACCTTGAAGCACTCTAGGTACTTCACCAAACTTGACATCCGATGGGGCTATAACAATATTTGCATCTGCCCCAAGGATCAATGGAAGGCCGCCTTCACCACCCCTCTTGGTCTCTTTGAGCCAACGGTAATGTTCTTTGGGCAGTGTAACTCCCTGCCAACATTCCAGGCCTTTATAAACCATATTTTCGCCGACTACCTAGTGAAAGGTTGGCTCATCATTTACATGGACGATCTGATGGTTCATTCTAGGGATTACGACGAACATGTCAAGCGAGTTCGTCTTGTTCTCCAACGCCTTTGCGAACATAAGCTAGGCGTCAAGCTGGAAAAGTGCACATTCTGTGCACCAAAGGCAGAGTACCTTGGCACGATTGTCGGGGAAGGTCAAGTTTCCATGGACCCTATGAAACTGAACGCTATAGAGGAGTGGATCGCTGCACAATCTGTTAGCACAGTATGCTTGTTCATGGGCTTCTGCAATTTTTATAGGGAGTTCATCCCTGATTTCTCCAACATTGTACAGCCGCTTCTTTCTTTGACGAAGAATAATGCTGCGTGGCAATGGTTGCCAGATCATGAGGCTTCTTTTCAGAAACTCAAGAAGGCTTTCCTCAGTCGGCCAGTATTGCAATACCCCAACACTGACCATCCATTCTATGTCATGACAGATGCTTCTCTTTGTGCATCAGGTGCCGTCTTGATGCAAAAAGATGGCAATGGGGATCTCCACCCCTGCGCCTATTACTCAAAGACTTTCGCTCCGGCTGAGTGAAATTACAATATCTATGATTGTGAACTCCTCGCCGTCATACGAGCCCTTGAGGAATGGCGCCAATACCTCATGGGCACCAATCACCTGGTTACGGTGATTATGGACCACAGGAACTTGGACGTACTTCAAGTCTGCTCAAAATCTCTCTTGCCATCAGGCTCGCTGGTCAATGTTCTTATAGGACTTCAACCTCCGCTGGGATAACCAACCTGGCTCTGCCATGGGTCCTGCAGATGCGCTCTCTTGTCGGGATGTCATCAATACATCCGCCAACAACACCGCCATCACTCTCCTCCAAGACGTTCCTGTGCCTATGGATATCTCTGATGTTATCATTGGGCAATTGGATGTTGCCTTGGCTAGCAAGATTGCTTGCCATACCGCCGAGGATCCCTTTGTTTCTGATGCAGTGAAAGCTTTGACTGAAGGGGATTCACTGTTTCCTCATGCTTCACCGAAGGATTGGACTTTCCTGGATGGTGCCTTGTACTTCAAGGGCCGTCTTTACATCCCCAAGCCCGCCCGACAGGACCTTGTCAGGTCTCTCCATGATTTGCCTGCTGGAGGTCATGGGGGGTATTTCTGCACTGTTCACCTTGTGCAATGCAACTATTGGTGGCCTGGTCTGACCACCTTTGTTCGCCGCTTTGTTGCAGGTTGCACTGTTTGTCAAGCAAACAAGGTCAACATCCATCCAGTGGCTCCCGGTATCTGTCCAATCTCTTCCTTCGCCAGTCGGCCATTCCAGCAGATTTCCTGCGATATGATTACTGACCTCCCCCTATCCTGTGGTTTTGATTCTGTGCTGGTCGTGGTTGACCATGGACTTACTAAGGGGGTGATTTTCATCCCTTGTAACAAATCTATCGACGCAGCAGGGATAGCCTCCCTTTTTTTCAAAAATGTTTTCTGCCGATTCGGTCTCCATGACAAGGTCATCTCTGATCGGGGACCTCAATTTGCTTCCGCCTTCGCCAAAGAGCTTGCCTGGCTCTTATCCTATGACATTGCCCTCGCCACCGCCTACCATCCTCAGACTGATGGAGAGTCTGAACAAGTTAACCAGGAACTCGAAACCTATCTCCGAATCTTTTGTCAAGGAAACACCTCGAAATGGGCCGAACTTCTCCCGATGGCTGAGTTCTCGCATAACTCAGCTGTTCACTCTGTCACTAACGTCACGCCATTCTTCTTGATGCACGGATATGAACCCCGTGCTTATCCTCTGATTAAAACTACCTTTCTTCCTGCCTTAGAAAAGCAGTTAGAAATTCTTGATGCCGCACGAAAGGAGGCAACCGCTGCTCATGCCAAAGCCACTCAGACCATCAAGGAGTGCATTGGAATGAAGTTTACCCCCTGGAAAGTAGGAGATAAGGTCTGGCTCAACTCTCAAAATCTCAAGTTCAATTTCCCCTCTCACAAACTTGCTCCCCACCACGAAGAACCATTTGAGATCGACGCTGTCATTTCTCCTTATGCTTACAAGCTTTGCCTTCCCCCAACCTGGAAGAAACTTCACAATGTCTGCCATGCCTCCCTCCTTTCGACCTTTACCAAGACGGATGAACATGGACCAAATTACATCAATCCTCCTTCCGAAGTCATTGAAGGAGAGGAGGAGTACAAAATCGAGACCATCCGTTCTCACTGAGGATCTCCTGGACGCCACCAGTTCCTTGTCTCTTGGAAGGGTTACTCTCGCACTGAGGATACTTGGGAACCTGAATCTCATCTCTTGCATGCTAAATACATGCTGCAAGCATACAAGTTATCTCATCCCAAAGATTTTCCTATGGTGACATCTCCCTAATCTTCGTCATTCCCATTGTCGCCTCCCGCTCCTCCCCATCCACCGCCCCATCTGCTTGTTATTCCGTCACCCCACTCCATGGTTTGATTGTTGGAGAGACAAAACACCCTCTGCGCCTCCAGTCAAGTCAGATCCTTCCATCCCTTCTTCCCATCGTAGATCCAATGAGGGTTGTATGCCGTAACCTCAAAGGATTGCTTCACTAATCAGCAAGTCAGCTCGACGTTAGCACATTGGCTCACTAAACCACCCACGCACCACAATGGGCACCTGACACTCCAACACCCTCTCCTGGAGATCCAGGATTCCCCACATCAGGACTAGGATGACCAACACGGTCACCGACATCAAGCACAAGGTAATAAACGAGATGGTTACAAGGAGGAATTGATACATGGGGATTTCGTTGAAGTCCACACACGCTTCATCACTCACCTCTTTAACCTTCCTCTGGAGTCACCCTATCTCCCCCATGCTGTGTCTGCAGTCCGCAGTCTGCAGTCCGCAGTCCACAGTCCCGACTTCACCCAATCCTGTTTTGTTCCACAGAAGCCACGGAACTCCACTTCCTCCGTGCTTCTTTCTGTTTCCGACTTCTTCCAATTCTCTCAATTTGGATTCCTCCTGGTATTTAAGCACCCAGGAATTTCGTTTGTTTCTTTAATTTCTTTGGTTTTTCTTATGTCTTCTTCTGCTACTGTAGAACTTTCATCCACCTCTCCTCTTCCCTTTATTCCTCTCTCATCCCTCCCTCAATTTCCTCTCTGAGAATGACATGTCATCTTCGTGTCCGTCCTCAAAGACCCAGCAGTGCTCCTCCCTATTGAACAAAGCGAGGAGTTCAGGAATAGTCGCGCGATCCTTGCTGAGGGTTTCATTCGCCTCTACCACAACTACTCCCATGGCAGACTCCATCTGGCAATGACCTCCAACATTTCGCCCACTGACACCCTTCGTTGGAACCAGAGACTCATCACCCAACGCTATGAGGTCCTCCAGCTCCTTTGTTCCACCAACTTCTCCCACTTTTTCCGCCTCATCCCCGAGGAAATCATGCAGTGAATCCTCACTGCCACTGCTGAACTCTGTTCTGAACAGCAACAAGCAAACCTCTTTCCAGTTGTTACGCCCCCTTCTCCCGAGATCTTGGACTCCTCCACCCTCAAGTCATCTACCATCGACTCTACTCTGAACCTTGACTCTGGAGTTGCTACTGCAGTGACCTTGGAAGAAAGCCAATCCTCTTCGACGCCAGATCCCATCCCCGTGCCATCCCCACTTCACCGACGCCAACCTACCCCTGACGTCGACCTCACTCGGTTGGTCGGGACCCTTGAATCCATATTCCGAACCACAAACTCCCGACTTGCCTCCACATCTTTCTGAGGAGTTGTGCTCCCTCGACGTCACAATTGCACAGCTGTCCGCTTCTTTGTATGTGGCAGCCCCAGCCACCTCCGTCCCAACTGCCCAACCTATCAGTGTGCATACTGTAGGGCCAACGCTCCCAGACATATCCAATCCACATGTCTGGTCTACCTCTCCAGAGCCAACGGCAGGAACCCCGATGAAACCGACAGTGATGATGGAAGTGTTGCATTCTGAGATGGTGTCTCAGACATACAACGGGGGTAATGTTACAGAAATCCCCTGGATGTCCAAGGCCGAGGAACATGAGTTCGCTTCGTGGATTACTGCATGGGAACC
>JBBPRV010001005.1:0-12684 GCA_038093235.1 Boletus harrisonii | reverse complement strand
CGTCGGCTATAACGGTACCACACCAGGGTTTGGTCCTGCAGCCATGGGCTTTGGAGGCCCCACGCCAAACCCAGGGTTTGGAGTGAACGGTCTTGGGCTCGGAGGTCCCACAGAGAACTACCCGCCGAACCCAGGTCCCGGCATCGCTCTCGGCAATAATCCCTCTCAGATCGGGGGACCGCCACTGGCACTTGGACCTGGGCTTGGTCCACCACCTGCACCGACCTCTGCACCGTCACAAAATACACCAAACACCATTACAGGACCTGGGAGTATACCAGGGCCAGGCATCACGAATGCTGACGGGTCATCATTCTCGCAGCCGGCGATGGGCGTATTTCAGGGACCTCCTATTGGAACAGGTCCGACTGGATATCCCCTTGGTCCTGGGGTGGGTGGAACGAGTATCGTGATCGGCCCTTGTGGCACGGCGAGTACCCCAGTCATCGGTCCTGGTGGAGCGCGCATCCAACGTCCCTCTGGTTTCGTGGAACGAGAACGCGAGCTCCAGAGGGACAGAGAACGGGAATTGATCCAGCGGGATCGCGACATGCGGGAAAGAGACCCCGTCCCACGTGATCGGGAACTGGCGGCGCAGCGCGAGAGAGAGATACGAGAGCGAGAGCGAGAAAGGGAGTTTGGCCCAAACATGGGACCCGGTTATCCTCCCTGGGGTTCCAAGCCTGCTGGAGGCATGGATTGGGGTGTCGGGGACGCGCGGCGCAGGGAAGAGAAGGAACGGATGGAGAGGAGTGAGCGTGACAGGGAAAGAGAGAGATCCCAGGTCCAACCGATTGTCCCGACACCTCCGCACCGTCATTTGCACCAACATCCCCATCCACACTCGCATACCCACCAGCTCCCCAGCCAGCCTACTCATCAGTCGCATCCAGTGCACGCAAACCAGTCTCATTCTCACCAACATTCCCACCATCCTCAACACCACCATCCTCATGGCCAACACCCGCACCAGCATACCCAGCATCAACACGGAACATCGCACGTACCACCGCACCATCATGTAGGGCAGCATCACCACCACAGGCACCACCATCACGTCCTACATCACCATCATTCTGGTGCAAGTTCGTCCGGTCCTGCTTCTCCGCTTCCCCAAGGCTCTGGCCCTGCACCAGGAGTACAAACGATGGAGATCATCAATCTATCTGCCAACACTTCCTCCAAGTCGCATTGGAAGAGGGACGAGGCAAAGCTCGGAGGGAGTAGCGTGCCTGGAAGTCGACCTTCTTCCACTCACCCGCTTCCACCCTCACACAATTATGATGAGCGAGAGCGGGAGAGGGAGAGAGAGAGGGAAAGGGAAAGGGAACGCGACCGACCAATTGCAACACCCTTTGTCCTCGCACCATCGCATCACACCATCTCCTCCACCGCCTCTTCCCCCCGACATGGCTGGACACCCGGTCCAGGCTCGCCTGGCCCCGCAAGCTCGAACATTCCCCCAGCTCCATTCCCACACCCTCCTGAGCGCTTCCACACTCCTGTGCCACACCGTTTTTCAAATCCAACGCCAAACGGTCTATCGCAGTTGCCCCGGCCGCTGACAACGTCACCTCCCCGCGCACCACCCACGTCCGTCTCGACGACCTCCCCATTGGTCTCTGCGATGAACGTACCCCTCCCCTCTTCCTCGTCATCCACCGGACCCTTTTCACTCCCACGCAAGCCGTCTCCGGCGCTACCAAAGCTGGGTATGCCGCTGGGGTACTCACCGCGCCTCACCGGTCCAGGCGTCGTCCCGCCCACAGGTCCAGGCGTCCCAGGCGTCCTGTCTGCCGCGAATGGCGGGCCTGGCGTGACACCCTCTGGAATACTCACGAGCGGGCCTGGGGTTCCCCCGGGTCCCGGTATCGCCCCTGCCCCCGTGGTCGGTGGTCCGCCGGGGGAGAGCGCACCGTCCCTGTTCACCGCGAACCGGACGACGTCGCCGTTGATACCGTATACGGGCCCACCTCCCGTCGTTGCGATGTCTGCGCAAAAAGTGGGCGTTGACGGACCATGATGCGGGATGGTATGGTCGTTTGCGATAGGGAGCTTTCGTATATACTTTTTATTTCCTCTTTTGATTCTTTGTTTTGGTATTCAAACTGGTTACTTGACACGCTCCCACTGCCAGGAAAATCTGTTGACGCTTTTTTTCTTCTTCGTTTCTTAGAGTGGGGGAGGACATTACAATGCCAACGTACTTATAGTCAGCGCTTCAGCATTGGGCCACCTCCGAGGGTGTACATACGATAAATAATGCAATGGTGTCGATGACACTTTGTGTGATATGGGTGACCAGTTTGATCGTGCCACACTTTTAATGGACCCAATGTATGGTATTGTTGTCGTCGACGTTCCTCTCAGACTGGAGGCTACCTTTGAGGCCCGCACGCTACATCGACCGACGGATTAACGTGAATCATCCCCCCATTCGCAGCACTGCGACAAGTAACGAAAAAATATATATATTCCGCCGGGAGAAAGAAGACTGATGTTGATCAGCCACGCAATCTCCCCCCTCGTACAGTACATAAAGCGACAAGGTCAGAGCCAATTACAAAACCGCCATCAGCGGCACACAGATCGTCATGAGCAAGATGAGCTCAAGAGAGAAAAGCGCAATCCTCTCTCCGTATACAGGTCCCGAATCAGAAATCCCCGAGGTCGACTTCTATGCTTTCTATCACGGACACTTCCAACGACTTGTCTTTCCGTGGCGTGAGTTCCGAGCTCGCGAGGACTGATATTGGCAGTGGGGATATAGGTCGCGGGCTTGCTGCCGGTTGCGGGGCGAGGACGGGCGTTCCGTTCACGTTTGGCGTTGCAGACCTGTCCAGCACAAGGCGAACGAACGCGATAGGTAACAAAAAGTATCACAAAACCCAAGCCACAAACGATAGGATCGAATACAAACCTGGATGTATCGTTAAACGTCCTCGGTATGATCTTGAGCCTCGCACTTGGGTCGGATGGCGTGGCGACGCCCGAGTTTCCTGCCTTGGCAAGCTTCCGTTCTCGTCGTTTCCGTTCAACCTCGTGTAGCTCGGCTTTTCGCACGACTTCCAGATTTGCTTTACGGTTTCGCTCGTTGACTTTGGCGAGTTTGTCGGCAAGCGATTCTTCCTCCTCTCGAGTGGTTTGGACAACAGGGAGTTTCTTTAGCTTCGCCTCGATCTCGGTAACCTCGGCGTAATCCAGGCGTCGCAAAGCCAGCGTCTTTGCTTGTAAAAGCCGGGACCGTTCCATCGTAATAGCCGCTGTGCTTTGCTGTTGGTTAAACTGGTTCTTGCGTGCAACCATCGCTGTAATGTCACTCTAAATGATACCTCAGTGCCATGCTTGGCAATTGCAGGAGACGCCCAGACCTCTGTCATGGGTTGCGTGGCCAACTTGAGAAGCTGTGCAGCTTTTTTTTCTAGCTGCCGTTTGGAAGGTAGCCGCACCTCATCCACAGCACACGTTTTGCTAAGTCGATCAAACTCCTTCTACACTCTGCCGCATCAGAACTGATGAAGGAGAAGGGCAAAGTACGTACCGCATCAAAGGTTGCATTGGAGACTTTGTCCATATGGAACGGTTTAACAGACTTGCCATGTTTAAGCTCAAGTAGTTGATTGACAGTTTTATCGTTGATTTTGTACGGCCGTGCGAGATTGGCACCAAGATCTTGCAGCCTATTAACGTAGTGGTAGCAAGAGCTCCAAACTCGACTCACTTGTCACCTCACACAAACGATACACTAGTTCGTTGTCCTCCTCTCCAATTAGATAACGTACCCAACCACCTTGCGTAGAGAGCTTTCAGCTGGCTATGAATGGGCATTGAGTTGCACTCGCCTTTGACATAGTCCTCAAACCAAGGTGCCATACAATATTTGGCAAGCATATCCCGACTAAGTCTGCAGGACGACAGATCCTCAAGAGTGACTGGTTCATCGTCTGTGTTGACCTGTTTAGAGAACAGTTTGCGATCCTTTTCTTCCTCTTGTTCATATTTAGTGATCTGGCCATCCTCTTCCTCACCAGAAGAGGTATCCATGTCCATAGGTGATGATGAACGATCCCGTTTAGGAGAGTCCGTGCGTGTCTAGAAGCGGTGAGAAAAGAAGTTAGCTATTGCATTGACTATGCTTACGCGCTTCTTCTCATCCTTTGCTTTGCGTCGGGCTTTAAGCTCGTCGAGTTTCTTCGACTTCTCTTTCGTAGCCCCTCTGACAACATGTTGACCTGCGAATTGATCGTTAGACACTGCCTGGTAAAGAGAAGGCATTGTCAGCACGTTTCGCTGCTTTGGCCACTGCGTCTGCATCGCCTGAGCCAATCTTTTGTTGCTTGATCATCTCCTGTAGCTTCCGTCTGTCTTGTATCTTTTGCATTTGCTCCAGTCGTTCGGCGAGAATATTCTCTCGGTCAACCTCAGACATTTGAAGCAGTCTATTCGGTTGTAACGTCGGTAACATCGGGAATGCAATGTCAAAACTACATTCTAGTACGTAGTGTAGAACTCACCGTTCCCTGTCTGCATCGTCCTCATACTTGCCTTCCAAAGGAAAGGGGTTGGCCACCTGCCCCTCTTCACTTTCCGGAGCATTTTCCGAGTCGCTGTCGGTAGCGCTAGTAGACTGACGTATAGTAGACGGTACAGACTATCTAGGGAAAGGATGTACCTTGGTTTGCGCTTCTTGTTCCCAGTCTGCTTTGAACTGCTGGCTTGGCGCTTTCGTTTCTTCTCGGTAGCCCCGGCGAGTTCGAGGAGTTCATCATCAATGTTGCCGTCAGAGTCAGACATGGTCAATCGAGAAAGTCGAGAAGTACGAGGAGGTAGAAAAGAACAAGTTGCTGAACTGCTCTGACCCCCTCCGATCAGATATTTTGTCTTGTTTGTATCCTGTGCATGTAATAAAACGTCCGAATCGGACAACCCGGCGGTAAGTAGACATATAGGAGGTAATTTACCATTTAAATTGTTTCGCTTGCACTGTCTTTGATGGACGAGATGAGTCGTTCTCGGAGTCGTCGTCTTTATCGTGATGCAAGGATCCAATTCTGAGATCGTCTTCCCTGACCTCTACGAGGCTACCATCAGTGAGATTCAAGATGGCCTAGAGAGCGGCAGGTTCAAATCCATCCACCTTGTAAAGGTATGTTGGGTGTCTTTCTTCTGTATCTTATAATGTCATGGTCTCAGGCATACTTGGCGAGAATTGAGGAAGTAAATTTGAAAGGTGCAGCTCTACATGCGGTCTCGGACATCAACGCTACCGCTATGCGTCGAGCTGAAGAACTCGACGCTGAGAGATCTAAGCACGGGAGCCGTGGACCCCTCCATGGCATACCCATCTTGATCAAAGACAACATCGCGACAGTCCATGGACTAGGGTAAGTCACCTGGAGTTGATACGCCTATAAAATGACTCTCAGCTCTTTCGATAGCATGAATACTACCGCTGGTGAGCATGACTTGTCTTGTGGATCATTAGTTCTGACCCGCGATGCAAAGGCTCCTACGCACTCGAACGATCCGTCGTCCCTCGCGACGCGTTTGTGGTTTCAAAACTCCATGAAGCAGGTGTCATATTATTGGGGAAAGCAAGTATGGGAGAATGGGCGAACTTCCGTGGTGAGAGTGTGCCCAACGGCTTCTCTGCTCGCGGCGGACAGACCACTGCCCCATATTACCCAAGCCTCGACCCACATGGCTCCAGCTCCGGCAGCGCCGTTGCTTCGGCGATAGGTCTCGCAGCAGCCGCCCTCGGCTCAGAGACAACGGCCTCCATCGTTCACCCTGCTGGTCGGAACAATGTTGTGGGAATCAAGCCTACCGTTGGCCTTGTTTCGCGCTCCGGAGGTAGGGTGGTGACCCATATATGGAATAAATCCTGCTGAGCGTGCCTGCCATCAGTCATCCCTATCTCTCCTCACCAAGATACGGTCGGCCCCTTGGCTCGCTGTGTCGCTGACGCGGCACTCATCCTTTCAGTCATCATCGGGAACGACCCGAGTGATACCTGTGACATCGGTCTGCCTCCACCCCAGGAATGGCCTGACTACACGAAGGCGTTGAATGTTGGTGCCTTGCGCGGAAAACGGCTTGGGGTTCCCCATGCACTCTTTCAAGATTACCCCATCATCAACGACACATTCCAGAAGTCACTTGACATCTTCCGTGACTTGGGCGCACATGTTATTGACCCAGTAGACTTCCCGAGCGCTCACGAGCTGAAACAATCAAAGGCGGAGGACATAGTCTTGACAGTCGACTTTAAGCTAGCTTTGAACAAGTACTTGGCAGAATTGGTGGAAGTCCCCACTGGGGTGAGGAGTCTGGCAGATGTTATCAAATTCAACCTTGAGCATGCAGACATCGAATTACCCGCACCTTACTGCACGGATCAATCCCAGTTCGTCATGTTGTACGCATTTCGTCAGTGGTGCTGAGATCTCTCTCAAGGTTGCTCGCGTCTGAGGAAAGCCAGATTGACGAGGGATACTATGCCGCATTGGCAGAGGATTGGGAACTGGGACGTACTCGAGGGATCGATGCAGCCCTCCAAGACCATCAACTGGACGCCCTGATTTTGCCAACTGACAGTGCGCGAATATTCAAACATTTCTGTACTTTTTTCTTTACATATTGATTCTGTCAGGCTATGCGAGAAAGCCTACCGGGGTCTCTGGTTACCCAATCATCTCCGGTGAGTGCGATGACAATGGATCAAAGGTCTTGCCCACCAAGAAGCGCACAGTCC
The DNA here is from genome assembly GCA_038093235.1 of Boletus harrisonii. Classification (NCBI taxonomy): domain Eukaryota; kingdom Fungi; phylum Basidiomycota; class Agaricomycetes; order Boletales; family Boletaceae; genus Boletus; species Boletus harrisonii. The sequence continues at coordinate 5,930 of JBBPRV010001005.1, read as the reverse complement.
CCCTCGGCCATTATCCGCAGCACGTGCAACCCACCCCCCTGGAACCTGCACCGCTACACAGTTGTGCCCCAAACATGCCGTTTGGCATTGCATTCATTGGGACTGCGTACAGCGAGTACAAGCTCATCGGTCTTGCGTATGCTTTCGAGCAAGCGACAAAGGCACGCTTACAGACAAGGGCATACCCATCGGCAACCCCAGTCACTCAACTGAAGGATGTTATTTTGCAGTGAAATCTATCATATCTCGTTCCATGAGACCTACCTTCCTATGTGAATTGCTTCGGTGCGTGTATATTGGTTCGTTTGGCCCGCGCGTAAAGGTTCAGCTCCTGTTGAAAGAAACATCGCATTGCCGCACCACCGAAATGTCAAAGCAAATATTGCTATGTACGTTCTGCGAGAACAACTCTTTTTCTCTCCGCCTTGGGTTTGCTCTCTCCCGTGCGGGTGTGCCTCCACCGGTGTTCTTCCTTTACACGTTGAGCTTCGAGCATCGTCCGCTTGAGTTTTGACGCCTCATACACACAGGCTTAGGTAAATGTCGCGTCCTAAATTGCCTTGGACGACAAAGCCCGAGTGAACATCTCACAACTTACCGTGGTATCTTGCCAACTTCCTGGTCATGTTTCCACCGATCCTTGAGACTCTCGCGATACTCGATTACAGCACGCTCTCGTGCTATAATGATGCACAGTTTCTCCGAAGCCTTGACATTCCATACTCTGACGTTTACCGTCATCCGACCCTAAAATGATGAATCGTGCGTCTACAGTGAATATCGATGATGATACCCTATGGAGTGCATGAGGAAATGTTTCTACGACCAGGGAGGACAAATCCACCTCTGTAATCGTTTTGTGTGATACACCTCTGGCTGTGTACCCCATGTACAACTTTCGTTTGTAGCAAGAGCAGGAAATCGGAAGGGGACCTGTGATCAGTGGCAGAGACCGGCGTGATGGGCGCAATGTGGCACAGTATCCCAAGACTGGTAGCCGAAACTGAAGGGACGAAGACTATCCAAGCTGCTCTAGCATTGTCCAAAGTGAAGTGGTTGATATTCTTGGCATCCATAATATTGTCTCGCCTGGCATTCAAGTGGCCAGGAGTTGCCACGACAATGTGTGGGCACCAATTCTTGTCATGAAGGATTTCCGCGTCTTTTTGTATGAGAGTATGTGGAACCGCACATCAGGCATGCGCGTATTCGTTCTTGATTTGAAAGGCGAGTTCACGGTTGGTAGAAGACAATCATGGAAACTTCGCCATTCACAAGACTCCAATTGCTGCAAAGTTGCAAGGACGACGAGCACGGTCTTGCTGTGCCCGCCCATTCCCAGGACGACTCGGGAAATACATTCTTGTTGAACTGTAAATGGTGATGAGAATAACATTGTTCAAACGGAAATAGAATGACCTTCTAAAGGATGTTCAAACCCGAGATCACTGATCGCTCGCAGGAGTTCAGGTTTCAACACGAAATCCATGAAGAAAAAGGGTCAGGCGAAGAAAGACGTGAGAAAAGAGATCAGATAGATCTAAATGTGTGTTTTCTTGTCTTTTTGGATCTCGGTGCTAGGGCTCACAATGCTAGGGAGGAAGACAGGTCTGGGTTGATGGAGTTGTCTTCGAGGAAGCTGCAAAGAGGTAGCAAAAGTAAACATTTTTGTTGTTGAGTGAACGACAGGCATGGCCACTGCTTTGGCGAGGCCAGGTGATGACGAAGCCGAGACGATGTAGTCCTCGATCCCGGGCGGGGTAGGCGGGGACGTCGGCGGTGAATACGATGATGACGGCGTGTCGGGGGCGGCGGACAGACCACTGGCCCATATCATCCAAGCCTCGACCCAAGTGCTTCCAGCTCCGGCAGCGCCGTTGCTTCGGCGATAGGTCTCGCAGCAGCCGCCCTCGGCTCAGAGACAACGGGGCCTCCAGGCCTGGACCCGCAAGCGCGTCGTGGTAATTGTTTTGCGTAGCAAATACATGAAATAGGAGCACAAGCAAGCTTTTCGATCGAACCAACCCTTAGCCAATTCCAGACCGTTATAGGAGTCAAAAGTTTGAAAAACGAAAACATTATCTAAACTTTCGAACTCGGACGAACCGGACCGTCACCGGTTTTGGCCTCACTCCTTACCAAGATACGGTCGGCCCCTTGGCTCGCTGTGTCGCCGATACGGCACCCATCCCTTCAGTCACCATCGGGAACGACCCGAGTGATACCTGTGACATCGGTCTCCCTCCACCACAGGAATGGCCTGACTACACGGGGGCGTTGAAAGAGTGCACGGGGAACCCCACTTGGGGTTCCCCGTGCACCTGTAAGCAACCAGACCGCCGCGCGTAGCCGTTACACCAAAAGGTAGAAATACTGAATGGGTACCATTTAGTATCGCGGACGGTATTACTAGTTACGAGACCTAGGTAAGCCAGCGTGCTTACAGCACCCTTTCAAGACTACCCCATCAACGACACATTCCAGAGGTCACTTGACACTGTCATGATGATTATTCAATCCCGTGATAATTTAAAGACAGTTCCAAATCATGGATGTACCAGTTTCCTCGGTGATGTACATTCATTTCGGCAAAAGGCCTTGAACGGGCGACTTCTCTAGGAAAGCTTTGTCCCGAGAGTGCACTATAAATTCCACACCTTTGCTAACGAAGCCTTGCACTAACTCTCTATCGCCTGGAGGGTCACGAGGCGTCCAGAAAACGTAATTAATGCCCCAATGTGCCAAAGTATCTTGCGCCAGACGGGCGTCTCGATTTGACGTACGGGAGTAGGCGTCTAAGAAGCTTCGAAGTATCACTGGCGCAAGCTCGGAGGCGAGCTGGCTTCTTCTGCTGAGTAAATCCGTGCAAGCGCAGAACAGACCGGTTTCTGAGCCCGGTAGTCCCGTCCTTGCGATTTCCCAATCCAAAATATAGAGACGAAGATGGTGCCGGTCAGTGCTGACAAGGACGTTTTCGTACCAGAGGTCTCCCATGAGGAACTAGCCAATGGCATTTGTTAACGTCGAAGGAGGCAGTTTTCTGGGGAAACACTCACGACATCATGGCCAGGGACTCGAGCAGACATCAGGTGGGAATGGTATTCATCCATCAGCTTCGAGATGGCTTGAATGTCGGATGGATCTGTTTTAAAATCTGACAGCAAGGGCAACTCATCCCTGTCCGAGCACTGCAGCGTAGCCACTAGGCGATTGTAGTTCGTTTCGGCCGCCATCTTTTTGGCGTGTAAACATTTATCAAAAATGTCAAGTATGCCGTCGGGATTGCTCCTGCTCCATTCGTGCACCAGCGCAATAAAATCGCCGACGGCTGTCCCAATAGTTTCTGCGAGACTAGTGGAGCAGGCACCGCCGGAGCAGAGCAGTTCTCTGAGGGTGACAGCGTCGGCGCCACAATCCTCCATGACGATGAGATTGTTGTAAACGTCAAAATGATGGATTTTGGGGACTTTCACGAGTAAAGTTTGAGGAAGGCTGAGTCTGACGCGCGTCATCGCCTCCACTTCGAAGATCTGTCGTGGTGGGTCGATTGTAGTTATCGAGCAATCACTCTAATTCTCACCTGGCGTTCCACCTCCCAAGAATCACACTGGCACGTCGCGATCTTCCAGAATGGCTGAGCATGCTTGAGCACGACAGTCTGGCTACCGTCAAAAGGGGTAAGCAGATCGATTCTGTATACATAATTGACAGCTCCGCCAGTCAGATCCGTGACGGACCGGCTTGCAAAGGGAGTGCCGGCGAGGAATGCCTCGACAGCGGAGACGGACGTCAATTTAACTGGATGGGAGGACGGAGCTGGGGTGGGCATCCCGCTGTGGACTGGGAGGTAACTCTCTTCAGGCATCTAAAAAGTTAAAGGAGAACGGATGTCAATGGCCCGGGCAAGGGAGGGCGTCGTACCAGCTAGTTCTGGCACGATCACCGCATTAATGGAACGATAAAATGCCGGCAGGTACCCGAAAGGGTCCTTCCTGCTCGGTTGGCCCGTGGGATCCTACCTTATCACAGGTCACTGATGGCCGGCTTCTATGCTGATAAGACTCGGAAGCCTCCTTCTCCCCACCCCCCTTCACACATTGCAGACCACTCTCGCGGAGAGCAGTGTGCATACTGTACACGGCCCTAATCCTTGGAGAGGGGTGACTAGACTGACAGATGCATTAAATGAGATCGACAACTTGAACCCAGGTTACCCTCCCTTGCACACTGACTCACCAAGTCAAAGAGCGCCTTTGGGCGCTCCCTGAGCGCTGAGCTCCCAAACTGTGACGCGTGGCGCTGTAGTGTGCACCCACTACTCCCGATGAGTAAGCCTAATGAAAAGGGCTAGTGGGCGCCTGTGCGCGCCGTGGTGTGCAAGAATGTTGTACTGGGTTGTATGATACTTTTCTGTTATACACGACAACTTTTGTGCACAGTAACCTTCGTTCATTAGTATCCGCAGCACGTGCAACCCACCTCTTTGGAACATGCCAGTGCACCGCTACACAGTTGTGCCCCAAACACGCCGCTTGGCATTGCATTCATTGGGACAGCGTACAGCGAGTACAAGCTCTCGGTCTTGCATATGCTTTCGAACAAGCGACAAAGGCACGCTTACAGACAAGGGCATACCCATTGGCAACCCCAGTCACTCAACTGAAGGATGTTATTTCGCAGTGAAATCAATCATATCTCGTTCCGTGAGACCTACCTCCCTATGCGAATTGTTGCTTCGACGCGTGTATATTAGTTCGTTTGGCCCGCTCGTAAAGGTTCAGCTCCTTGAAAGAGGCATCGCATTGCCGCACCACCGAAATGACAAAGCATTGCTATGTATGTTCTGCAAGAACAACTTTTTTTCTCTCCGCTTTGGGTTTGCTCTCTCCAGCGCGGGTGTGCCTCCGCCGGTGTTCTTCCTTGACCCGCTGAGCATCGAGCATCGTCCGCTTGAGTTTTGACGCCTGATAGACAGGCTTGGGTAGATGTCGTGTCCTAAATTGCCTCAGACGACAAAGCCCGAGTGAACATCTCACAACTTACCGTGATATCTTGCCAACTTCCTGGTCGTGTTTCCACCGATCCTTGAGACTCTCGCGATACTCGATTGCAGCACGCTCTCGTGCTGTAATGATGCCCAGTTTCTCCGAAGCCTTGGCTTTCCATACCCTGACGTTACCGTCATCCGACCCCGAAATGACGAATCGTGCGTCTGCAGTGAATATCGATGATGATACCCTATAAAGGGCATGAGGAAATGATTCTGCGACGAGGAGGTACAAACTCACCTCTGCATTCGTTTTGTGTGATACACCTCTGGCTGTGTACCCCGCCCCTCCTTCCATATGCGCACCGTTCGATCCCACCCGCCACTCACAAACTCCAGACCTGTAGGGCTCCAGTCACAGCTCATAACAGCCGCAACATGTGCCTTGTAGATATGTGTTGGAGTCGACAGGTTGCGGACGTCGAATGTATACAAGTTGTGGTCTTCTGATGCCAGTAGCACTGATGTAGGGAAAGTCGGCGACCACGATAGAGCGTTACTTTGCATCTGCATGATGACCCTCCGCTCGGCTTTACCCGTGCGGATATCATAGAGTGTGAAACTGCGATCGGAACCTATGCTCCCGAGCACAGACGCTTCGGCGAGGTTGAAACGCACCGAGGTGACGGTCTCAGTGGCAGTTGGGAAGGTGAGGTTGGAGATAGCAGCGCTCCTGGAGGCAATGATCAGCAGCAGATCGATGCGGCATGGAAAAACATATTGACTTGTTCTCATCCCATATTTGGACTATATTCGATGCTGTAGCAAACAGAGCATCTGTTCTGTGGTGGTCAATTGAGCTGTGGAATTATATGAGTGGGACAGCCCTGTTGGTCGACGGAAGCTCGTACTTGAAAGGTGATTTTCCAGCGAACACGTTGAG
>JBBPRV010001004.1:0-12688 GCA_038093235.1 Boletus harrisonii | reverse complement strand
CCTGCCACCGAGACCTTTGGAGCCATATTCCGTGCGCTTGGCGTCATGGACGCAATGTCGCTCTTGATCGGTGCCCGTGCCCGTCTGATTGGGCCCACCTTTTTGTCACGACACAGCGCTGGACAGAGGAGTTTTCGGCCATAGGTTCGGCATGTCCCAAGATCAGGACCAGGCACCCTCCAGCCCCACAATTCGCTCACCGGTCATTTGATTCGCTGCGTCGGGAGCGATACTCACTCACTTGTATCGGAACGTGATTACAATTTTTTTTTTCCATTTCCGTACCACACGTTGCGTTGGGGGCCGCATCATGCCTTTCCAGTTCGCTGTGTGCTTCTGCCCATTCATAACGTGAAACGACTGCTATCCCTTCATTTGTTGTTCCATATATTTGACAAACGGTCAGAGTGTTCACCTCCTCAATCCTCCACTTCCCTCGGCCCTTCTGGAGGCGTGCCCTGGGAAGCCTTCAAGATCTACGGCATCTCTCTCTCTCTCCCCTCATGGCACAAAGCAGAGTGGACACGCTGATCGAGGTCCAGATCGGATGAGCTTGCACCGGAACTGGTGGAGTTGGTGGAGTTGCGCGACACAGTGCTTTTGCCGGCGCCCGATGCCGATTTACAACCAACGTCTTTATGACGCTCTCTCCTCCCGCAAAGAGAGCCCGAGGCACCATGACTTGATATGCTACAACAGACTTCTGTCGATGTACAGACTTGTACATGGTTTGGAGGTGCGAGGGTGGTCACTCCCAATGTAGTCGAAAGGGCGTAATCACACCAAGTCGCTGTACAATTCCGGTTCACGAATATATTTAGGAGCAAGATAAGAGAGGACAAGTACTAATTGAGACAAACGAGGGAGACTATTCGTACTGGGGATACATCAAGAGATAAATTAAGAAGTAAATATACATGAGTGGAGGTCAGCATGGCGGAGGCGAAGGGGAAGCGGAAAAAAATTGAAACGTCAGAAATCACAGCGAATCGACACGGAGATAGTCCCTGTAGCCATCGTACGCCGCCTTGGCGTCCTCGTAGAGCATCCCCAACAAATCCTTCTCCTGCTGCGTAAACCCACCTAAGTCGCCGACTTTGCCTCCGAATTGGAAAGACTGATCGTTGGGGTGGCGCAACTGCGCCAGGATCGTCGTCTTCCATTCCCTCCACACCTTGGTATCATTGGGGAGGAGTTCATTGAGAAGCCGGGTCGGATCTTGCAACTGCAGAACGAGGAGTATGAACACCACTGCGGTCGTCCGTGTGCCCAACGTGTACTTGGTCAGTGTCGGATTCTCGAGCACCCTCTCAAACAAGATCTTCCGATGAATCTTCTCCTTGTCCAACGAGGAAAGCCAGGCGTTGTAAAGGGCGGAAACACCCAGAGAGGCAAGGAACATGACTTGGCCAAACAACGACGCCTGCGGAATGAGGAGGAGCTGGGTGATACATTGGACAAAGAGGAGGACGGAGCACCACCGGATGAGTTTGTAATGGCACTCGTTCGAGAAACGAAGGGAGAACCTGCCACGCGTGATGGAGTTCACAGCGCCTTCTGCTCCTCTCAACAGCACAATATCCTTGTCTGAGCTAAGGATACCGTCACCAGCAGGCGACCCTTTGGCAGGCTCGGGATGGGTGAACACAAAGTCTGCCGACCCGAGCACGAAGGAGGATACACCACTTGCGATGATTCCGACGAGGATCAACGAGGATGCATACCAGTCCTCACCAACAGCGCAGAGCGCACATGTGCCAATGCTGACGGCGATGGGGATGCTGGAAGAGAGGAGGGTGAAGGTACTGCTACGTGCGGGGCGCATCTCGGCGGCAGGGACCTGACCGAGGTCGACGATGGTGATCCCGATGGGCTGGGTCCTTCTCCCTGGGACCACTTTCCCCTCCGAATCCCAAGCCGCACATTCTTTCATAAAGAGCGTAGCCAAGTGCCCCGTTTCCTCGATGACAGTTCCCGAGTGGGCGGCACGGAACTTGGGCCCCTTGCAAGTGTCCAATTCAAATAACGTTGTGGGGTCTGTGTGGACTTGAATGCCACCGGAGGAGAGGGGCTTTGGGGAGAATTTGCCGCCGAGAACGTTATGGAAGGACGCAGATTTCGCGAAAGAGTTCAACCGGTTGGCTATCTGGAAGGACCCAGGGGTATTGTACCAACCCAGGAAACGCCTACTCTCATAGACGTGAACTGTGGCCATCGCAGATATGGCATCATCACCGCCCAATAGACCTACTACACCTGCCATGTCGAGGGAAAAGCGGGGAGGCTTGTCGAGTGGAAGTGAAGGTATGATGGTGAAAGGGCTGTTGAATAGACCAGAGATGCCGTCTTGAGGAGTATACATGTTGACAGCGGATTCAAAACGTCTGGTGACTAGTAGGAAACGGTGAAGGAGGTGGTGTGGCGCGACGACAGCGCAGTAGCTTCAAGACTTGGAAACGAGTTAAGAGAGATGCTCTGATGGACCTGACACGCTCTTATAGTGGGTCTACCAGGCGCAATGCCACGAGTTACTAAACTTACTATGACGGATATGATTCAGAGCACGGACCCATTTCTCGGATGGAGCCGCGACCATGGGGAATCCCCTGCATGGTATACACAGCAAATTACGTAGCTGGCGTGGTTCTTGCCTTTGAGCACTCCCGCCAGGCGGTGCGAATAGCGGTGTATCATAACAGGGCGCACAGCGCTGAGACCACAACAGGAAATGCACACGTTTCCTGAAGAAGCAATACCATATTGAAATAACCAGATCGGTTCGTTCCACTTACTCACAACTACGTGGATTGTTTAATCGGGTCCGGTTGGAAGCCTTCCAAAGGGGCCATATACCTCCAGCAGCGCATTCTCGGAACCACAAGGATCTTCCATATGCAGTTGTACTGCCTGGAACAGAACGGGTGTCACGGTTGGAGTCCTGTGTGTTAGTTGCCAATGGAGTGCTCTCCATACTCGCAATCGATCACGACAACAAGTGTAACGCCGGGCGGGGTGCCATTGGCAGTAACTAACACCTATATATAAGGTGAGCGCTCCCCACCTCGCCTCGTGAGACGCCCATAAAAATAGGCACGGTCTTATCAATCCCTTGATTTCGGGGTATGCGTTTCCCTGGCAATATCGGGGCCATAGGAGGGCCGATTGGAAGGCTACGCGGCTAATCTTCTATCAAGAACGTTGGAAGTACGCAGGAAACCGGCTATGTTGTAGGAATATGACGTCTCCACACGGCCCCTGTCAAGTGTTGAAAGGCTGTATAGCCTATTTGCTGGACATGGTCACTGCTACCTGAGCTCGAAAGAAATAATACTGTACAAGATGCTGTTGAATGTGTCCTGGTCGCAGTTTCTCATGAGAAGAAGAAGGCGTCCAGACGAGGGAAGTGTGACCAATAGTCTGGTGATGTAGGGGGTCGACCGGGCATGGAGTGTGTTATCCCTCCCCCTCCCCCCTCTTTTTTGTTCTCCCCCGAAAGCATCCAATATTTTGACTGATTCCCTTCATTTAAATTTTATCTAGTTTCTCGTAGCACGCAACTCCTGAAACACAGAGGATACGGAAAAGGCAAATCGTTAAGTGGCCGAAGAACGCAAGAAGGTCAACACCGATGACGAACACCTAAACAAGGTTGTGTGCTCGATATAACAATTATACTGTACACGATGCTGCTGAATTGTACCCACTATAGTTTCTCATGTATAACCTGTCCGATCGTTGCGCTCTATGTTGAATGTCTACGTCCAGCGCTAGCCACATCCACATCTCCACTCCGACGTTCGTTCGTTCGGTTGACCAACGACGACCATACACTTCCCCTCACAAGAACGGTACGTTCTGCATCTCGCCCGTGGCCAAGAAATCTTCGTCGAACGCCTCCTCTGCGGCCTCCTCCTCGTTCTCACCGTCATACATGTATCCCCCTTCCTCCTGATCTTCTCCGTCTCCGTCTCCGTCTCCTTCCCCCTCCTCGCGTTCCAGATCGAAATGCATGTCCTCCAACGACCCGGGCATGCTCGACATGCTCGGACTCCGTAGTCGTCTTCGCTTCTTCAACTCCCCATTCTCCCCGACATCAACCTCTTCCTCAGAATCTAGGTATGTCGACGACGCTGACCCCGACGACTGCGAAGGGAAACTTGTACCCCCACTCCCGCTTCCGTCGTCAGCATTGTACGACGGTGACTGCGTGAGCGCCACCAACCGACTGCCCAACCGCTCAAATGACGACATCTGTCGCAAATGACTGCTCCGGTATCCACTGCCATCCAGTCCACCATCGACCACTTCCGTAGGCGGAAAAGGTGGCTTGGGGAGGACAGGCTGTTTGCTCCCGACAAGGCTGAAATTTCGTAGACGTGCGAGAGCACTTTGAGAGGACGTGTCCGATCGCGCGCTCAGTGCCGGCGAAGGCGGGGCCAAATCCGGTAGAGAAAACTCTTGCACGGGTGGTCGCCAGTAGTTGAAATCGGTATAATCAGGCGCACATTTACGATTGATCGGAGGGAACATTTGATCGACGAGGTCGGTCATATGAATATACCTAAAGAAAATAGTGTCGTTTTATGAGCAGATCAACCCGGTATGTGGGCCACCAATAGAGCTTTGGAATAGGGAAGGGACTCACGAAGACTTGTACCCTGCCAACTCCAGGAGCTCCATCTTGACCTCACCACTCGTGTCGATCGTGAATATCCGCGCGCTCGGTACGTTGACACTCCGATACGACAGCGCATCCGTGATTCGGTTTCCAAAGCCAGCGTAAAACTGAGTCCGCGAGCCATCCCCGAATAGCCTTTGAATATCTCGAAGGCAAGACATCTTGAACACCTCGGGTTTGCGCATGATGACTTCTCTGTTCGTGCGTTCGATCCCGTGTCAGCGATCATTCATAATTACGTTTGCCTTGGGTGGCATGACGACTGAGACGATGGAATAAACAAACTCACCGGTGAAGTGATGCTATCAGTCTGTCCGGGCTCATGATGACGGGACCTTCAGGGAGCTGGTAATCGTTCTGTTTCACTCCTTTCAGATAGTCTCTCGTCGAGTCCGCCTGACCGATGGCGCGAGACGTGAGGTACATGATCTTGTACCCATTCCGAGTGATGTCGGTGTATAGCTTCGCCACCCCGAGGTGCGTCCAGTCCCGCCCTATCATCGTGAATATATGTCCAAGACCATCGGATCTATGTGTACGATGAGCAATGCCGACAATCAGAGATCTAGAGCGAAGAAACGAGCGCACTTGGTTATTGTTCCGTCGATATCCGAGACAACAACATGGTCTGTCGAATCCCAAACAAATATGCGGGCCGCACACCCCGGGACGCCTGTCGTAGAGAGCGAAAATGTGATCGTGTTCGGGCCCGGTTTCAGGTTCAGTGATTTCTGTCAAGCCAAAAAAAATGAGAACTGTGGACGATCACGTATCATCCAAACTAACGAGTTGATCCGATGATAACCGCAGTGTCTTTGCGAATTTCTTCTCCTTCCTCACTGTCACAGTATCGGAGACAGGTTGCATCGTGGGTGATTGGATAGCTACAGGGGTGGTTGCTGGGGCCGACGCTGATGGAGGGGGTAAATGGGGGAGTACATGGCTGAGCTTCTGTGAGCGGCATGAGCACATCCCAACTCAACGATGAGCATGAATATAGACCTGGTCCAATGGTATAGTAACACCTCCTCTCAAAATTGGTCGTTCCGAGTTGGGAATATCTCGACTTCTACTCCACCACTTCACCCAACTGGACGACGTGGACTTGCGTGTAGGCAGCCCAGGCGGTTCCGAATCGGTCCGTTTCAGCTGCCCACGTTCGTTTGAAGATGAAAGTGGCTCTCGATCTGTCCGTGAAGGGGATGGTGAAGGAGTTGGTGAAGGAGTTGAAGGCGGTGATGGCAATGCAGGAAGACGATCCTCCCTGGCAGTGGATGCCCATAGTTGGAACGCGTCCATTAACGGCGACCGTTCTTCTCGCGTGATATACTGTTTGCCATTCCATCGCATCACGAGTCGCTCGTCTCGAACCAGATGCTCGTCTGCCATTAGTTGTGCATAGTCGATGATTCCCTCCTCAAACGTGCGAGTCAATTCCACTTCGTCCCGATCGTGAAAGACGTCACGCGAAGCTACGAGACTAAGTTCGAAATCGGCCGAAGTGCCATCGATCCAGACCTGGAATTTGGTCTGTTCGTTGTGCCGCGCTGTTATGCGTCCACTCGATCCAAACGGCTTCTCGTCCTGGTACTCACCAGGCTCTTGGCGGACAAGTGGTTGCAAAGGTGACTCGTCGTCATGGTCATCGACGCGTGGGAGGGGCGACAGGATGGTATGTGGACTCCCCTCCAGTTCTGGCGGAACACTGCGACTGCGTTTTAGTATGAGTTCGTCTTCGTTGATTTCAGGAGGTGTGTCATCGCCTTCGCCCTTGAATACTGATGGGGCAAAGTGGGTTGTCTGAAGCGGAGAAGGTTGGGGAAATGCCCCCCATTCCCAGGAGTATTCCTGCACCCGCAGGGGAGTACCTCCCCCTTCGGCTGTTAGGGTATCGTGTTTCACGTCGTCAGGAGACTCGGAGACCGCGCGACGTGCCAGGAAAGACGTTGGGAGATGAGATGGCGTGCTCGGCTTTGATGGTGGGAAGGGTATTTGCTGATCGGTGCTCGTACTTGTGGAGGTCGCTTGGTTCTGTGATCCTGACTGCGCAAATGTGGTCTTGTCGGGTGCGGGGGAATGATATCCAGCAATGTCGAGAGCCATGTCTTGACATGCCGCATCAGACGTCAGTGATTACGGCTTGGTGTATACGTAATAACATCTCTTACCGCCAGTGTACTGAATAGTTGGGGGTGATACTGTGGGTGCCTGGGGGAAATCGACTTCGAGTGGAGGCGTTTGCGGCGCTGAACAAGACTGTCCTCGTTTGCGGAGAGTCGATGCGCGGCCCGACAGTGCCGCGTTCAGGTCCAGGAACTCGGGCTCTGGGATCTTTGGGGCGGTTGGTGGCACTTCTGGGGTTTCACCAAGGGTAACAGAAGGGATGTCGTCCTGGGGCGGCGTGTTGGTTGCTGTGAGTATTGGGCTCGTGACGAGGTCTTCTGGGATGTCCTCTTCTGTCTCGAAGACGAAGAATGCTTCACCGGCGTCTCCGATCTTCATGCTGAAGGGGACTGGGTTACCATTGACGGATACGTTCACCTAGTAGAATAACGCTTTCATGACAAGCTCCGCCGCGACCGGAACAGGTTGCGCACCTTCTTCTCAGCAGGACGAAGCACTTGCAACTTGCCAAAACGCACATGAAAGGGGGAACACGCAAGAATGACGTCTCCGTCATCGGTCGGTCTACGTATGACAAGGACATCGATGGCGCCGGTGAGCGTGGAGGGATTGATATCTTTGTAGTATTGGTATGGCGCGCTGATAGCACTGACTGCACCGCGCAGATAGTTCATACTACCTCGAGATGCGTCGCGGTGAGAGATACAATCAATATAATTATTGACCCTGCCCCGGCTACTCGACAGCAGCTATTGGGGTTACACGTGACCACGGCTCGGACCCATACAGTTGTACGAATAACAAATCTCGGACCACAAAGAGGACATCGCTCGTTTTAAAGACGCGTTGCTAACAATCCTGACTGGCAAGACGTTGTTGTCCTGGTTTTCTAGTGACAGGTGGATTGAAACTGAATTATCCCAATTCCGACTAGAACAAAGCATGTGCTAATGATGGCCGGCAGCAAGATGGTCGTATATGGGCGCAATGGTAGGCTAAACAGGCATGTCAGAGCATCATCAAGGCGATCAACTCCTCGGGACATACCGGGATATTCCTCTCCCTGGACACACGGCAATTGCTCAGCGATCGAGCAAACGTGAGATCATAAAACACGCACCACTTTGTGCCACCCGGCATGGATGGGGCTGGAACAGCGCAAGTGAGCTCTGGACAGGGGAGCCAAGTCTCGGATGAGGACTCACGAATATACGGGTCTGGGTGTTGTTTGGCCGCCAGGTCGGCTTCTGCTTTCTGGAAAATATCGGCCAATGCTCTCGGGTCGTGCACGTCGCTAGAAAGCACTGGTTCGCACGGCAAGACAACGAGGACACACAGGACAACCCACCGGTTGCGCTCAAATTCTGCTCTGACCATCATGGCCCTTCCACGCCAGATATCTCGACGAACGACCCAGTCCAACTCATTTTTCAACATGCGCCGGTACAGCGACTTGACGTACGACCTGTGCGCGGCCGAGAATGACGAGGTCGACATTGTGAACGATGGTGAGGAAGAGACACTGGTCTAAATTCGAGTTCGAATTTGCATGATAACACCATATATGAACTTGTCGGATCTCTATTTTTGTAGATAAAATTTTGATTCAGTGCCTCGTCGCCTGGTCGATTCCGACGCGACTTTAACCTGGTCGAGATGGATCCCCACTCGACACACTCCCAATTTAACCAGCGCACGCCCAAGTCGGGGCCATACACGCCTACGACAAGATTCATGGATCAGCCCTCAAAAATCGCCATCGAAAAATACGCAAAACAGCCAGCCAGGTCGACAGCCCACGAGGCTGATCGTTTGCTGTCGCTCGCTCAGCGCCCGATAGCGACAAATTCTCGTGTCAGGCAGGGCGAGCAGTTCAAACGCGACATGTTTGTCGCATTTATCAACAAGGCATTGCAGGAGAAACTCAACGTTTGTATCCTCGTGTGCACATGGTCCCCTCGGCTAACCTCCCTTGTAGGGCCAGAGCAAAGACTTTGATGACCTCGTTGACCAGTTTAACCCAAGAAAAGTAGGCGAGAGTGCGACGTCATCGTCCCAGCTACGACTGTGGATCCTCGCGCTCTCGCATGTGCTCTCTCGAATGGAGAAGCGCCACGCATCGTTGGTCGAGGCCATCGTGAACCTGCCATGGACGACGATGGACACCGCTTTCGTAAAGTCGTACACTGTTTTCATTGGGATGCTCCTGAGCGCCAGGCCAGAATACCTTTCTCTCGTCCTCAGCAAGATCGCCCAGGGTCTGACCTATCGTACGTTATTCTCATCGATACTAGTCGAGTCCAATGTGACCCTCTTCCATTTGTAGAATCTGGATTGCAAGCACTCGATGCGGGTGGTCCAGAAAGCTCCGCGAGTCCATTGACGCGCAGCGTTGTGTACGACCGCTTGCATCATCTTCTCCGTCACCTGTTGTCCCTCATACCCACTCTTCCTTCGACCCTGCAACCTCTCCTCGTCCGAAATTTTCCTCACAAGCGTCAATCGCAAGGTACACAAGTCACCTACATACGCAATCTATTACGCGTCAAGGAGTACTGCCCTGAGCTGGCTGACCGAATACTCGCGCTAATCATTGATCGAGCCCTTCAAATAGATGTGCGTAAAGCCCTTGTTTCGACGTGTGTGACCTTGCTGAGTGCCGTCCCAGGTCGAGATTCAAGTGGAATTGGAAGAACTCGAACAAGACGATACATTGGAGAATGGCGACTTGTTTGAATTCGATCCATTCGATGTCGTCGTTGGTCAGGAGGGCCATGACCAAGAATCCGATGTTGGGGATGCCGATCTCGACTCCGACCTATCGACTGATGTTTCGTCTGACGACGGTTCTGAAGATGACGAAAAACCCGATCTGCCATCCAACGTGCGACACATGCAGGAGATGGTCAACAAACTCGATTATATTCTCAAACTGATATTCGATCATTTCAATCGGTTACACTACATCACCGAAGCATCCAGCACATCTTCCCCGCCCACTCCTCACTCGGGTAATCCGTTTTCACCACTAGACACGCCTCGATCGCCTTCCCCAGAATCTGGACGCGCAATGCGTAGTGCCCAATTCCATACCCTCTTGGCCATATTCGACCGGGTCATCATCCGCACTTTCAAATCCCGATATACCCAATTCCTTGTCTTTTGGTACTCTTCCCTGGATCCGGAATTCAGCGACCTTTTTCAAGGTCTACTCGTCGAGAAGGCACTTATTGGACAAGACGTGCCTGCCGTGACTCGCGCCACTGCAGCAAGCTACATCGCCTCCTTTGTCAGTCGTGCTCAGTTCGTCGATCGCGATAGCGTACGCAGAATGGTGGCCATCTTGTGCGCGTTCTTACAGGGTCACTTGGATGCGTTCGATGCTATTATACAGGCGGGACAAGAACCCCCAAGTTTAGCGCATCACAGCGTGTTTTATGCCATTGCGCAAGCCGTGTTTCTCATCTTTTGCTTCCGGTGGAGGGATCTCGAAGAGGAGTTTGATGAAGTGGAGGAGTATCAGGGGAAGAAGAAGTGGATGAACGAGTTAGACGTCGTGCAACGCGTGATCACTTCACCTTTGAACCCCCTAAAGGTCAGCTACTCCATCGTCCCTCTCCCGTCCCTCTCTTCACTCACACCTCACGCGGGTATCAGGTTTGCTCGCCCAACGTGGTGATGCAATTCGCGCGTGTCGCACAAGCGACCGACTTTGTATACTGCCATTCCATCATCGAAGCCAACAGACGGTCAGAGTACAACCCGGGTCCGGGATCGGTTGTGCTTTTGCCGCGCGTGAGCGGGGAAGAACTCGTGTCTGCGGAACTGCATACGTTCTTCCCTTTCGATCCGTACAAGCTTCCACGCTCGAGCTCGTACATACAAGGCGTGTATAGAGAGTGGTCGTCCGTCGCGATCGGAGGTGACGAGGAGAGTGATGAGGAAGAGGACGCCGAGGATGGGGACGAGAGCGATGGGGATGAGGATGGGGATCCCAACGAGGTTGGAATGCATTTCGTTAACTCGGGCGACGCCTCCTTGGTCTCTGGTGGGCTTCAAATACCCAGGGCTTCCCAAGAGTCCGGTTCGGACGCAGACGGCTTGGGGGAATCGTTTGGCGGGATGAGTATCAGTCCCGCACAGCCGACGTCTGTCGTCATAGCATCGTAGGTGTCACAGTACTCAAGTATTAATAGGTACTGTCACGCACGAGATGCTCGTACGTGCGTATGTACGAGCGGGAAAGTACTATATATAATCGACTATGGAGCATAACATGCTTATTCAAAGTAGTGACGGGTTATCGACCGACGACGAAAAACATCACGACCGAATAGTGATCGGAAGGTGTCCAAACTCTGACAGACCATTCATAGCATCGTCTATCGATGAAGATCTCGTACGCGAATGCTCGATGAGGGACGCCCAATCCCAAGTGCGCCACTCCTCTTCGGGAGGCGGCGGCGATGCAGCGAGGACAAAAGTAAACTCGGATAAATCTGACAGCTGAATGAAACGAATGGTGTTCTTTCCGGGGCGCATACATGACGTGACGTCCAGTGGATCTGACTCCTAAAGGGTGTTGGCGGGTGTTAGCGCGCGCGATCGCGGTGCCAGGAACCGTGTGGCAGAGGGTGGGGTACTTACCAGGGTGTAGGGCAACCAGGTCTTGCTCCGTTCGGATTCTGGGTTGACTTGGACGACCAATGTGCCTCTCTTGGGCCAGTGTACCGCGTGACGCTCGATGGCGCCATCGACGTCTTGGAGTGAAGCGAGTGTGTCCTTCGTGACGCCACCCACAGGGACAGAACAGAGGCGGAGGTGCATCCGTAGTCTGAACGGCCGGCTGGGAGGGAAGCAGGGGGATTATGGACGAGGACACGTCAACGAGAAACCGACACGCACCGCTCTGTGGACATGTAAAACATCTCGTCACTCACGTCGATGTCGACGTTGACGATCTCTGCATATGGCCTTCCTTGCTGTCTAAACCATATTCCGGGTTGGATTGGCAGCTGTGAAACAAAGTCCGTGGCACTCGATGAGACAGCGTGGGTGGGAGAGGCCACTTGGCTTGCATGCCCTGGCTGATCTCCACTTGGCTGTCCCACGGGTACGTTGGACGTGTCAATCTCTGCCACTGGTTGGGTAGTGGGTATGAGCGATGGAAACATCTTGGTGGCTCGCTTGACCAGCTCAATCAAGGACGTCCCACTTGCAGGGTGGCCTTCAGTCGTAGGAGAAGCAACTAGAGCCGCGTAAGGCGCTTCGTCCTGGGCAGCCGCCCGAGAAGCCTGCAGCATGGCACGGGGAGCCTTTGGCGGCGATCTCCCTCCCACGAAATCAACAAGCGTGATGTCACTGTCCCTTCTCGACACGTCTGTGTTCACTGAACCGAACCTGCTGCGTGTATTCCGGACCCATGCATCCACGTCAACCACTCTATCGTGCTTCAGAGATCCGCTCCCACACTGATTCACCGGCGTCTTTTGTGAAAGGGGTGGCGAGAGTTGGCGTCTCATATCTTTAGCTTGCCTGAAAAAGACCCTGCAATGATCGTCGGAAAGCAATCGAGAGCATTGCTCCGAGTCTAGACGTTTTCCAGGGTCTCTCGCTTGTGCAGAGGCAAGAAGGACAGGAACGAGGCGTTTTCTGCATTCCTCAAGTGTAGAGGTAGACGGTGGGGGCATAGTATCACCCAGCAATGGACTTTGTTGACAATGATCAAGTGTGACGTTGGCAGACGGTAGGCTGTTTACAACAGTTTGAGTTGGAGAATATAGCACGGAGCTGGAGCGATCCTCTGCTGTGACTGGGTGATTCACAGGGAGGCTGTGGGTTTCGAGCGCTAAAGTTGGTTTGTTCCCCTTGATATGGAATGGATGT
>JBBPRV010001003.1:0-12690 GCA_038093235.1 Boletus harrisonii | reverse complement strand
CTTCTTTGATCCTTTCTGCAGTCTGCAGTATGTCTTCCTTTGTTCCTTTCTGCGTTATGTTTTCTCCCAATTCTCCTTATGGACGCATCTTCTTCTAGAATGGTATTTCGCCGTTCCGTTTCCCCTTTAGGACTCCTTATTCAGGGTCCGCTCATAGTATATAAATGCCCAGTGTACTTGTACTTTTCCCCAGTTAGTTCTATGCAATACAAGTGTAGTATCTAGCCCAATCCGCTGGTAGTTTGCAAACTACTTGTCGAGACCCTTCTCATAGTCTCTACGCCTACCAAGCATTGTAGACTCTTTGAATAGCTCTGTGGTTAACATAGTCCACAAGCTCAAGACTTACTACTTAATTTGTTGTTTGTTATGTGACTCTCGCCAGTAAAGCTAGGTTCTACACTTAGCATAACAAAAGAACTAACTGCTTTTCTGTCCCTACCAATTGCTAGAAGGACGAGACCATCCCCACCACCACGTGCAGGATCAACCTTGAACATCTCCTCTGAGGATCAGAAAGAGAAGAAGAAGACGCTGAACATTCCTCTCGAACCAGATCTACTCCTGCTCCATCCGAACTCTCACCAGTTCATAGAGAATCGACTCCGTGTTCTCTTAATCTGAGTTCAGGCAGGCATATACCTGGCCCCTCAGCTTCGCCATCCCCCTTCAACTCTCCACTAGTCTGTGCTCTGGCTCTTCCTCCTTCCCGCCCATCTTCCGTTTCTCATTTTCCACCATCTAATTCCCCCATCCATGATCCTGCACCACCACTGCCTTCTCCCCCTTCTGAACCCTCTGACTCAGATTCATATCATTCTGACGATGATGACAATGATATGGCTGATGAACATCGCACCAATGGGACTGAGCTTAAGGCTGGTCTGCCAGATGACTTCTCTGGCCAGGACAAGGATGCTCAACAATGGGCACTTGCCATGGAGACATACTTTCAGATGTCTCCATGATTCAGCACCAACAAGATAAAGATACTCACTCTTTGCAACAAGATGAGTAAGGGATGCGGTGCTATCTTTTCTGAGGGTTGGTTGAAGAAGATGCTGAACCCTGATGTATCAGCAACAGAGAAGACCATGGAGAAGTTTTCAGACAACTTTGCACAGGTCTTCTTCCCCTCAGATCGAACCGGCAGGGCTTGTGCTGCCTTGGCCAATATATCCATGGAAGGGCTGCCCTTTAAAGGGGACTTTCATGGATTCTGCTCTGTGTTTGAGCTAGAAATGGGTCGGAGTGGAATCAAGGATGAGCTAGTGTTGATTGACATGCTCAAGAAGGCAGTATCCGCGGATCTCGCCTTCCCAATGGCTGCCGTCAATAAGGAACCTGACACAGCCAAGAAGTGGCTCGACAAGGCCGCTCAGTTCTATGATGTGGTCCAGCGCTTAAAGAAACTTCACTCTGGAACTTCTCACTACATTCCTTCCAGAGGTACTCAGTGCTCTTCCAATACCTCCTCCTCTTGTTGTGACCCCAACACCATGGACATTGACACAATCCAACTTTCTCCTATCCAACATGCCAAGCACATGCATAACAACAAGTGCTTTGTTTGCCACAAGGTTGGTTGTCACACCTCCAAGCATCCTCACTCTGAGGCACTCAAGGATTCTTCCCTTGACCTCCCGCTCCTTCAGCTCTGAGAATTCAGGCTACCACGATGTCTGCTCCTCCCTCACCCCTCAAGGAGTATGCTAGGTTGCTCAACATCTCTGACACAGAGGCAGTGAACTCTCTCAAGATTGTCTATGGGGAAGCGTATGAAGATGGAATGCTGGCCGAGGCCACTGAAAGCGTGGCTAGACTTGTAGTTGACGATGAAGAACCCATTGAGCCTTGCATTTTCTATCACAATGGGGCTAACAAGGGACCACAGGATTTTTGAGTGGAGGGAAAGCATCAGCGTCTTTACCCTCCTTTACTATTGTGCCTGTATTTGTATCTGGAAAGAACTCACAATCTATCTTGATCCCAGTTTCGCTTTCTGGATCCAACTGCAAAATCACTGAAACACATGCCCTCATCAACTATGGGGAAATGGTGTGCTTTATTAGCACAGCTCTTGTCCATCGCCTTGGATGGGACATGCAACGATTGCCGAAACCTCTGACGGCTCACAATGTGGACAGAACTGTCAATCAAGGAGGTTTAATATGGAGGACAATGATTGTATACCTTTGTATCAGAGAAAACGTGGAGAAGAGTGTTACAATTGGTATATTCCTGTGCCCCTATGTTCGTGGACTTATCGTTTTCTACGTATCTCACAGACAATTCTCGCCCTTCACCCCTATCTTGTGCCCCTTACTCACCTTGTTTCCGATTCATGCACAAGACTCCTTATCTTCTCCGTTGTCACACTTTATGTTTCACTTCTTCACAGAAGCGTTTGATCATGCTTTCCTTCCATTCTTTGATACACATGTTTCCCTCATGTCTATGCTTCCCTTCCATTCTACCACACCGTGTGTGGGCCTTATGTCTTTCATTTCCGCTTCTACCCTATGCCCTATTCCCCATTTGCTTCCGGATCATTAGATATGCTCCAAACATGTACATACCTCCAGTAGGTACTTAAGGCTCAATGCCACCACCAGAGAACTCTAGTCTAGTTCTCTTGGTGCTTTCCCCTCAAGTGCTATAAGAAGGACTCTATTGGTCTGACAAGCCCCATCTTTACGCTTTCTCTCTCAAGTCCAAGAACTTGTTGGCAACCTAAGGAGCTATGCTCTTAAGGGTTGTTTCAAAGAGACTCTTCTACCTCATTCAGGCCAATGAGGACGTCATCTTGGGACTTCCTTGGCCATGCCACAACAACCTGACCATCAACTGGTCAACTGGAACGGTCTCTTTGCCCTTCATCAAAGGGATATCAAGATCAAAGGAGGATGCCGAAATGCAACAATACCTCCTATGTTATAACCATGTTTCCGAGGATGCTATCTTTGACCAATGGGTTGACGATCTAGCCATGTCCATGGGAGTGCTCCCTCTCCTGGAAATAAACAAAGTTACCGTCTCAACCTCCATCGCTGCCGACCAGGAGAAAAAGGTCGTCGAGCTACCACCTGAATTCACCGAGTTTTATGATGTCTTCATGAAAGTGAAAGATGTTCCTGTTCCTCCCCATCGACCCCTCAACCACACCATCGAACTTGACGCTTCGTTCATTCCAAAACAAACCAAGAATTACTCCTTGAACCCTAAGGAGATGGAGGCACTGAAAGGATTTGTCGAGGAAAACCTACGAGAAGGAAAGATCATTTTGTTGAAGTCTCCCCAGGCTTCTCCATTTTTCTTTGTGCCAAAGAAAGATGGAACCTACTGTCCTTGTCAGGACTATAGGTATCTTGATTTCCATATGATCAAGAATGCTTACCCCCTTCCTTGTATTGCTGACCTCATTGACATTTTGAAGCACTCTCAGTACTTCACCAAATTAGATATCTGTTGGGGCTATAACAATATTCGCATCCGCCCTGAGGATCAATGGAAGGCCACCTTCACTACCCCTCTTGGTCTCTTCGAGCCCACAGTAATGTTCTTTGGACAGTGCAACTCACCTCCAACATTCCAGGCTTTCATGAACCATATTTTTGCCGACTACCTTGTGGAAGGTTGGCTCATCATTTACATGGATGATCTAATGGTTCATTCAAAGGATTATGACGAACATGTCAAATGAGTTTGTCTTGTTCTCCAATGCCTTTGTGAACATAAACTAGGCATCAAGCTGGAGAAGTGCACATACTGTGCACGCAAAGCTGAATACCTTGGAATGATTGTTGGAGAGGGTCAAGTTTCTATGGACTGTGTGAAACTGACTGCTATAGAGGAATGGATTGCCCTGCGCTCTGTTAGTGCAGTATGCTCATTTATGGACTTCTGCAATTTTTATAGGAAGTTTATCCCAGATTTCTCTAACATTGTACAGCCACTTCTTTCCTTGGCAAAGAAGAATGCTGCTTGGCAATGGTTACTGGATCATGAGGCTTCTTTTCAGAAACTCAAAAAGGTGTTCCTAAGTTGGCCAGTATTGCAATACCCCAACACCGACCATCTGTTCTACATGATGATGGATGCTTCCCTCTGTGCCTCAGGTGCCATCCTGATGCAAAAAGATGGCAATGGCGATCTTCATCCTATTACTCTAAGACCTTCGCTCTGGCTGAGCGAAATTATGATATCTATGACCATGAACTCCTCGCTGTCATATGAGCCCTAGAGGAATGGAGACAATACCTCACAGGCACCCATCACCCAGTCACAGTAATCACAGACCACAGGAACTTGACATACTTCAAGTCTCCTTAAAATCTCTCTCACTGCCAGGCTTGCTGGTCAATGTTCTTGCAAGACTTTGACCTCCACTGGGACAACCAACCTGGCTCTCCCATGGGTCCTGCAGATGTGCTTTCCCATTGGGATGTCACCAATACATCCGCCGACAACACTGCCATCACTCTCCTTCTGGATGTTCCCACTATAATGGACATCTCTGACATCATCATTGGGCAGATGGATGTTCTCATCGCTGAGAAAATTGCCCACCACACTGCAGAGGATCCCCTTGTCTCTGATGCTGTCAAAGCCTTGACAGAAGGCAACTCGCTTTTCCCTCATGCCTCCCTGAAGGATTGGATCTTTATTGATGGCGCCTTGTACTTCAAGGGCCGTCTTTACATTCCTGAGCCTGTCCAGCAGGACCTTGTAAGGTCCCTCCATGATTCACCTGCTGGGGGTTATGGAGGGTATTTCCACACTGTTCACCTTGTGCAGCACGACTATTGGTGGCCTGGTCTGACCACCTTTGTTCACCGCTTTGTTGCAGGTTGCGCTGTTTGTCAAGCGAACAAGGTCAACACTCATCTGGTGGCTCCTGGTATCTGTCCTATTTCCTCCTCTGCGAGTTGGCCCTTTCAGCAAATTTCATGTGATATGATAACTGACCTCCCCCTATCCTCTGGCTTTGATTCTGTGCTGGTCATGGTCGACCATGGGCTTACTAAGGGGGTGATTTTCATCCCTTGTAACAAATCTATCAATGCGGCAGGGATAGCATTCCTCTTTTTCAAGAACGTTTTCTGCCAATTTGGACTCCATAACAAGGTCATCTCTGATCGAGGCCCTCAATTCACTTCCGCCTTCACCAAAGAGCTTGCCCAGCTCTTATCCTATGACATTGCCCTTTCCACTGCCTACCATCCACAGACTGATGGAGAGTCTGAATGGGTTAATCAGGAACTCAACACCTATCTCCGCATCTTTTGCCAAGGAAACACCTTGAAGTGGGCCAAACTCCTACCAATGGCTGAGTTTTCGCATAACTCTGCTGTCCATTCTGTCACCAACGCCACTCTGTTCTCACTAATGCATGGGTACAAACCCTGTGCTTATCCCCCAATTGGAACCACCTTTCTTCCCGCCTTGGAAAAGTGGTTAGAAATCCTTGACGCTGCACAAAAGAAGGCAACTGCCACCCATGCCAAAGCCACTCAGACCATCAAAGAGCGCATTGGAATGAAGTTTACCCCCTGGAAAGTAGGAGATAAGGTCTGGCTTGACTCTCGAAATCTCAAGTTCAACTTCCCCTCTCGAAAGCTTGCCCCTCACTGCGAAGGACCATTTGAGATCAATGCAGTCATTTCTTCTTACACCTATAAACTTTGTCTTCCCCTGACCTGGAAGAAACTCCACAACATTTTCCATGCCTCCCTCCTTTCAACCTTTACTGAGACGGATGAACATGGACCAAATTTCTTCAACCCTCCTTCCGAAATCATCAAAGGAGAAGAGGAATACAAAATTGAAACCATCTGTTCTCATCAAGGATCTCCTAGATGCTGCCAATTCTTAGTCTCTTGGAAGGGCTACTCTCGTGCTGAGGACACTTGGGAACCAGAATCTCATCTCTCGCATGCAAAATACATGTTGCAGGCACACAAGCTCTCTTGACCAAAGGATTTTCCTACAGTGACTTCTCCCTAATCCTTGCCATCTCTGTCATCACCACCAGCTCTGCCCCATCCACCACCTCCACTGCCCCAACCTCTGGTTATCCCATTGCTCCACTCCATGGTTTGATTATTTGAAAGACAAAACACCTTCTGTGCCTCCAGTCGAGCTGAATCCTCCCATCCCTTCTTCCCATTGTGCATCCAATGAGGATTATATGCTGTAACTGTTATGGTTGGCTCAGGTAGAACCAAACGCAGCCTTAATTTATCATAGAGTTAGGGTGTACTGCGATTAGTTGGTCGTAGGGTTAAAGGTTCAAGGTGAAGTACGACTTAGCAAGTTGTAGGGTCAAGGATTCAAGGTGAACTACGATTCTAGGGATCATAGGGTCGAAGGTTTCAGAGACAAGTGTCCACTCAGAAGTAGGATGAGGACTTTCAAGGGATTCAAGGAAATGAAGTGAGATGTATTCCTAAGGAGGTCTAACTTAGGGAGACATCGAG
The DNA here is from genome assembly GCA_038093235.1 of Boletus harrisonii. Taxonomy (NCBI): domain Eukaryota; kingdom Fungi; phylum Basidiomycota; class Agaricomycetes; order Boletales; family Boletaceae; genus Boletus; species Boletus harrisonii. The sequence goes on along the minus strand of JBBPRV010001003.1, from coordinate 6,211 downwards.
GGATAGTTGGGTTTAAATACTACTTGGAGGAAGAAGATGACAAATCAGAAGAAAAGAGAAGAAGGTCAAGGAACGTCCAAGAAGCAAAGTCATGAGAGAAAGAATTGAAGAGAAACGAGAAGAAGGGACTCATGGTTGAACATGAGGAGATAGGACTAAGCTGTGGTGGAACATGGGAGAACATGACGGAATGTTCAGGTATGTGATAGAATGTTCGAGAAAAGTATGAGAAAAGGAAAAAAAGACCAAATCGTACCATTACCCCTGTACTAAGGTCAAATCCATGATGAAGACAACTTAGAGATCAATATACCCGCCACAAGGAGACCCCGTCATGTTGGCTACAGCAGTGTCAGAGAAGTCATCGTAATTGTCATATTCAGGAGAGGGGGAGCAACAAGGAGGAGGAGGGATTGGGAGGGCATGATGGGAGATTCAGGAAGAGGAAGAAGAGTGAGACCCTCTAGAAGATGGGCAAGCGGAAGTAGGGGAGGGGTGACGGAGGGGGCAGGCTCGGGCGGCATGGCCTGGTTGCCATTGGAGACAATGAGGACATTGGTAGGAGGGGCAGTTGGGACGGATATGACCAAGTCTTCAGCAAGAGAAACAGGCTTCATTGAAACAAGGATGAGAGGAGACCAGGGGAACTGTACCATCTCCGCCAGACCAGTAAGAATGTAAATGGATGCGAGCTGCATTGGGAGAAAAATCAAAGTGGTTGTCACCAGTCCAGGTGTACTCTACTGTGCTAATGGTAGCTTCTTCTATAGGAGACAGAGGAGAAGAGGAAGCCGAGTGAGGGTTTCTGGCGAGGGTGGAGTGATAAGAGGAGGGGAAACTGGAGGTTGTGGATAGTTCGAGGAGATAATGGTCGAGATCTTCTAAGAACTCGAGCATTCCCAATTGGTAAAGAGTGACAAGTAAGTAGCCTTCCACGTCCTTCTGAATGTGATGGATATGACCAGTGTAAAGCTGAAGAGAGGAGTTTCAGAGAAAGGCATGATATAGGGCGTAAAGGGGGGAGCCAACGTCAAGGAAGGAATCAACAGCAGTGGAAAGGGCGGGGTTGTGCAAGGAGTGGATTAGTTTCGAGAGATTTTCAGCAGTAGGGAAGTCGTCTCTGGTTCTGTGGGCGTGGATAGGAACATCAATGGATAGGATTCCATGATGAGAGGTGGTGGTGGTGATGGCAGGAGAGGAGGGGGTAAGGGCGGAAGATTCAAGTTCAGAGATAGAAGAAATTGTAGAAATGGTAGAGGTCATTGTAGTTAGAATGGTAGTTAAGTAGGAAGGAAAGAGAGAAGCGGTAAATGGGTTAAGAAGAGAAAGTGGAAGGGTGAAGTTTCTTATAGTTTGAAAGAGCAGACTTTGCATTTTTCAAATCCTGTTCTGGGATTCAAGAATCTTCTTCAGCAGAATATCCTTTCCATCAGATCAGGAAGAAGCAGTTAGTCGAAGGTCCGCAGTGGTGTAATATCTTTTCAATTTTATATTCTTCTTCTCTGCCAATAAGGTCAGGGGGAGGAGCAGGAAAGTTCTTCCCATGGACAGAGTTTTCTTTGTACGGGGAAAGAAGGGAAGCATGGAACATGTTGTGGATGTGCCACATTTTAGGAAGGCAGAGTTGATAGATGACAGGGGAGAGAACTTTAGTGATGGTGAAGGGGTCTTCTCGTTTAGAGGCGAATTTCAGATTAGGGATAGATTGTTTGAGGTTTCTAGCTTCAAGCCAGACTTTGTCTCCTTTAGCGAAGGGGGAGAAGTTTCGACGAGAGTGGGAAGCCATGACTTGTTGGGCGAGTTCATGAGCCACAAGGGCTTCATTTCAGGCGGTGGAGAGGGACTTAAGGCAGGATTCTACTGCGGGAATAGAAGAGTCGGAAATTAAAGAGGGAAGTGTGCAGGGTTCATATCCCATTTGGAGATAGAAGGGAGATTGTCCGGTAATGGAGTGAGGGCAGTGATTGTGTGCGAATTCGGCATGGGAAATCTTTTCAGTCCAAGAAGAAGGGTTTGATCCACAGAAGATACGGAGGTAGGTTTCTATTTCTTGGTTGACATGTTTGGTTTCTCCATCAGATTGAGGATGATAGGCAGTGGAGAGGGAGAGATTGTAGTTCAGGAGTTTTCCGAGTTCTCTGGTGAAGGCAGAGGCAAACTGGGGACCATGGTCAGAGATGATTTTATTGTAAAGTCCGAAGTGAAGAAAGACTTTATGGAAGAAGAGGGAAGCAATCCCCTCGGCTGAAACAGTTTTCTTAGTGAGGCAGAGAATTACCCCTTAGTAAGTCCATGATCTACCATGACCAGAAGGGAATCAAAGCGGGAAGAAGGAGGAAGGTCAGTGATGAGATCACAGGAGATTTGTTGGAAGGGGCAAGAGGCAGAGGATTTGATAGGGGATAAGGGAGGAGCGGAGGGATGAGTGTTGGATTTGTTTTGCTGGCAGACAGCACAGCCCTCGATGTATTTCTGGACATAGGATGCAAGGCCAGGCCACCAGAATTCGGAAGCAACAAGTTGACAAGTTTTGAGGTAGCCAGGGTGTCCGGCAGTTTCGTGATCGTGGCATTGTTGGAGGATGGAGTGGCAGAGGGATTGGTCGTCAGGAATATACATGCGTCCTTTGTAAGTGAGGACTCCTTCTTCATGTTGCCAGTCAGAGAGACAAGAGCGAAAGGTGGGGAAAATGGAGCCGTCCATACTTTGGGGGGGCTTGGAGGATGAGGGGGTCATTCGCAGAAGTGGATTGTACACGGTTTGACAGGGAGGTGTCAATGATTTGTACGAAGAAAGAAGGAGAGAGTAAGGTTACTCCTTTGTTGTCAAGGTTGAAGGGGGGAAGGAGATCAGGTCAACGGGAGAGGGCATCTGGTCTGACAAGGAGTGAGTTTTCCAGGGACGTGGATCATTTTTAAATCAAAATCAGAGAGGTCCAGGAGCCAACAGGCCTGTCGTCAGTTGAGGGCTTGGGGTTGGTGGAAATAGGTGAGGTTTTTGTGGTCAGTGAAAACTTGAATAGGGAAAGGAGAGCCATGGAGGTAATGGCGCCATGACTTTAGGGCGCGAATGACTGTGAGGAGTTCGCGGTCGTAGATATCATAGTTTCGTTCCGCCTGGGAGAAGGATTGGGAAAGATAAGAACAGGGATGCCAATCTCCGTTTGAGTCGGTTTGAAGAAGGATTGCCCCGGATGCAAATTTGGAAGCATCAGTGGCAATAGCAAAGGGAGAGGAGAGGTCAGGGAGACGAAGGATCAGCTTGGATAGGAAGAGGGATTTGAGGGAATCAAAGGAGGATTGGCAAGCGGGGGTCCAGTTCCAAGGGAGATTCTTCTTGGTTAGGTCAATGAGGGGACGGGCGACATTGGAGTAATCGGGAATGAATCAACAGTAAAAGTTGGCAAAGCCAAGGAAGGAGCGTATGTCCTTGACTTTGACCAGGGTAGGCCAGCTGGCAATTCTGTCAAGTTTGACGGGGTCCATAGCTAGTTGTCCAGGTTTTACGATCATGCCGAGATAGTCTACTTCCTTGACGGTGAACCTACATTTCTCTAGCTTGAGGTGTAGGTTGAGTTCCATCATTTGTTGAAGTACTCGTTTAGTATGTTCTTCATGAGTTGTAGAGTCTGGGGAAAAGATGAGAAGGTTGTCCATATAGACAACCAGCCATCCTTCGGCAATCATATTGTGGAAAGAGTCATTCATGAATTGTTGAAAGGTGGCAGGGGAGTTAGTGAGGCCAAAGAACATGACAGTTGGTTCGAAGAGCCCTTTGTGAGTGACAAAGGCGGCCTTCCATTGATGGCCATCCTTAATCTGGACGTTGTTGTATCCCCATCGAATGTCAAACTTGGTAAAAGTCTTTGCATCTTTCAGTTTGTCAATGAGATCAGAGATCAAGGGAAGAGGGAATGCATCTCGGATGGTATGTTCATTGAGATATCTATAATCTTGGCAGGGGCAGAGTCCTCCATCCTTCTTTTTGACAAAGAAGAAGGGGGCCACTTGAGGGGAATTCAAGGGCGGATTTTCCCAGCATGAAGATTTTCATCAAGGAAAGTTTCTATGGCGAGTCGTTCTTCAGGAGAGAGGGGATAGAGTTTCCTGATTTTTTGGGTGAAGGAGTCATTAAGGTTAATTTCGTCGTTGTATGGTCTGGAAGGAGGAACATGGTCGGTGGCTTCCTTAGAGAAGATGGAAGAGTATTTGGAGTATTCAGGGGTAAGAGTGATTTTGAGTTTAGCGGCTTCTGTGGCGAGGGCGAGTTCAGTAGCAGTGGTGAGGCATGTAATGATTGGAGAACCTATTGGAATGAAATGAGATCCACATCGGATGATTCGTTGGATGGTTCGGTGACAACAGGCTCTGTTAATAAATGCAGATTCTTCCTCCCATTGGTTATATTCAAAAAGGCAGGAGTCAGTGATGGCATTGACATTGATGTGTCAAGGAGGACAAGTGGGGGGTTGGTAGGTCAAGTTGTGTCGTTTTATGTCAGTCTCATGGGTGGAGAAGAGGAGTCTAGACTTGTCGATAGATTCATCAATGGAGAGAGTACGGGTGGACCAATTGATGGTTGGGTTAGCGGATCTAAGCCAAGGTAGTCCAAGAATAACATTATCTTTCAAGGACATCACGTAGAAGTCGACCTTTTGGACAATTCCTTCGATGGCAACAAAGAGGGTACAGGTGTATTTGATGTCCCCCTTTTTGTTAGGAGAGCCATCTGCATTTCTAGGAAGGATTGGAATTTTCAGTTTGGAGACCGAAAGTCTGTTCTTTTTAACAAAGTTGTAGTCAATGCAGGAAAGGTCAGCCTCACTATCAATGAGGGCATAAGAGTTGACGGTTTTCAAGGTGTGCGAGGGTACAATCAGTTGCAAGGGAATTTGCATAGATTTGCTAGAGATCAGTACAGACAGAGAGGCACAAGTAATTTCTGGGGAGGCTCGTGTCAATCGAGATTTCCCATCTAAAAATCCCAGGAAAAGGCTACTCTTTTGACCACACATTCATCATTGTCATCTTCTAACTCAATAAGAGCTGGGGTTTCTTCTTCTTCTACCACTCATTGCACCATTTTGGTGGATTTCTTGGGGATTGAAGGGAAGGAGGGGCAGGTGGAGCTAAGATGTCCTGCCTTCCAACAGCGGAAGCAAAGTCCTTTCTCTTGGCAGCAGCGTCATTCTTCAAGGATAAGCTTGGGTACTTTAATGGCATCAACGTCCATAGCATTCGGGTCTCGGGCAGGTTTGGCTGGAGTGGAGTAGGGTTGGATGTAAGCAGTGGGTTTTTCATGTCTGCAGGTGACTTCTTTGGCGCATTCCCATTGGTTCTGGAAACAGATAGCTTTCTTGTACCATTCTTTGATGGTGGAGGGGGGGTTCTCCATTTGGTAGATTCGTTTCATAAGAGGTGGAGGAATGGCCATGGAATAAAATCCAATGAGAACGGCTTCGTCAGTAATTCCAGACAGGATGACATTGTTCTGGAAGTTGGAGTTGAACTCAGTGAGAGAAGGGGAATAGATGACTCGGCCATCTTTCTTCTTAGAAATCATTCGTTGGGTGGAGAGGCAAGCTATGGCTGAGTTCTTTTGATCAAGGTGTTCAAAGGATGCTTGAATGCAGTGCAAAAGGTGGCCCATGTTCTGAAATCAATGGTGGCGCCGCTAATGGCTTTTTGTCTGAAGGTAGATGCCCAAGTGAGGGCAGACTTCTTCATCATGTAGGAGAGGGTGAAAGTGATTTTCTTTGGGTCGGTGTCATAGATAGCTTCATTGGTATGAAGGTAGAACTGAATGGAGTGGAGCCATTGTAGAGCATTGTCATAGAATCCATCATATTGGTCTGGTACTCCAATGCGGAGTTCAGTGGGTTAGGAGATGGTAGTCATGGGGCGTGGTCTAGGGGGAAGAGAGTTTGGTGGAGGAAGAAAGACGGGTTGTCAGTGATCAGATGGAGGGGACGGGAGAGTGGGTGGACGAGGTAAAACTAGAGTGGTGGCAGCCTGGTGACTTGTTCTTCTTCAGTGGAAGAGAGTGGTAGGTCGACCGGGTCAGGATTCAGAGTGGGGGTTTCTTCTCCAGAGGTGGAGTTGTCAGAAGTTTCTGAAACAACCTTAAAGCGACTGCTTAGGTTGCCAACGATACTTGGACTCAAGGGAGTAAAGGAAGAGACTTGTCAGGTCAAAAGAGTCCTTCTTATAAT
>JBBPRV010001002.1:0-12690 GCA_038093235.1 Boletus harrisonii | reverse complement strand
CAGACACAAGGTGATGAAAGAGATCGTTACGAGAAGGAATTGATACATGGGATTTCGCTGAGATCCTCACAAGCTTCATCACTCACCTTTTAACCTTCTCTCTAGTCACCCTATCTCCCCCGTGCTGTGTCCGCAGTCTGCTGTCCTGACTTCACCTGATCCCGTTTTGATCCGCAGAAGCCACGGAGCTCCACTCCTTCTGTGCTTCTTTCCATTTCCGCTCCATCCGACTCTTTCCAATTCTCCCAATTTGGATTCCTCCTGGGTACTTAAACGCCCAGGAATTTCGTTTGTTTCTTCAGTTTTAATTTATTTCTCTTATGTCTTCTCTCCCTACCGTAGAACATTCCACTTCTCCTTCGACCCCCATTATCCCTCTTTCCTCCCTTGCTCAGTTTCCTGTCCAAGAACGTCATGTCATCTTCACGTCCATCCTCAAAGATCCAGCAGCGCTCCTCCCTATCGAACAAAGTGAGGACTTCAGGAACAGTCGGGCGCTTCTTGCAGAAGGTCTCATTCACCTCTACCACAACTACTCCTGTGGTAGACTCCATCTGGCAATGACCGCCAATATTTCGCCTGCCGACTCCCTTCAGTGGAACCAGTGACCCATTGCCCAGTGGTATGAGGTTCTCCAGCTCCTCTCGAATCTTCGCTGCTGCTGCTGGACTCTGTACAGAGGAGCAAAGGGCTTGCCTTGTCCCAGTCATCTCGCCCCCTTCTCCCGAAACCTCCGACTCTCCCGCAGACTCTGTTCCGAATTCTGACTCTGGAGCTGCTACTGCAGCGACCTCAGAAGAGAGCCAACCCCCTGCAATGCTGGATCCCATCCCCGTGCCATCCCCACTTTGCCAACACCAACCCACACCTGCCTCTGACCTCGACTTCTCTCGGCTGGCCGTCACGCTCGAACCCTTATTCCGAGCAACAAACGCTCGACTTGCTGCCACAACTGTCTGAGGAATTGCGCTCCCTCGACGTCGCAATCGCGCAGCTGTCTGCTGCTTCGTATGTGGCAACCCCAGCCACCTCCGTCCCAACTGCCCCACCTACCAGTGCCCTTACTGTAGGACCTATGCTCCTGGACATATTCAATCCGCTTGTCCGGTCTACCTCTCCAGAGCCAATGGCAGGGACCTTGACAAAACCGACAGCGACGATGGAAGTGTTGGATTCTGAGACGGTGTCTCAGACATACAATGGGGGTAATGTTACAGAAATCCCCTGGATGTCCGAGGCTGAGGAACACGAGTTCGCCTCGTGGGTTTCTTCTGCTTTTCCCAATGACTCCAATTCCGATTTCCTCCGTTTCTTCGATCTGCCTTCTGATTCTTTCAACCCATAGATGGAGTTCCGTTCACCTTCTGATCTTCTATTCCAACCGGGACTCCTGATCCTTTGCGCAGTCCACAGTATGTCTTCCTTTTGTTCCGACTCCGTTTCCTTCCATTCCTCCCCTTGACCCAGTTTCTCTTACAGACGTACTCCCTTCCAGAATGGCACTCCGCTGTTCTGTTTCCCCTTAGGGCTCTTTATTCAGAGTCCGCTCATACATATATAAGCGCCCGCTGTATTAGTATTATTTCCCAGTTAGTTCTACGCAATACAAGTGTAGTATCTAGCCCAATCCACTTGTGGACTTGCGAGTCTACTTGTCGAGACCCGTCTCACAGTCTCTTCGCCTACCAAGCGCAGTAGACTCTTCGATTCCACCTCGCGCCGCAAGGGTAACATAGGACCTTGGGCAGAAACCTTCCGACTTTCTCCGTCGTTCGTCATAAGACTCCTCCAGATAAAGCTAGGTTCTATGCTTAGCGTAACAGAACCCTTGTAATGGATGGGTCCAGACTATCTTCTTCATCTGAGTCAATTTCAATGACATCACTGCTTGCCACAGCCATCTTGTGGTGCACTGCATCTATGATCTCTTGCTCACCTTTCTCACCACTGGAGAAAATTTCGATTTCATGGATCTCAACCTCTTTGGGGGGATCCAGCACTTCATCCAGCGTTGGTAGGGTGCCAAAAATGTGGTTTTGTGCCTTGAGGCTCTTGATGGATTCAAGAAGTTCCTCCTCCTCCAATTTGAGCTGAGGGAGCTCCTTTGGACAGAGTGAAATTCATATTTTAAGTCCTGGTCAACAAATTGCTGCTTGCTCAAGTGGTTTGATGGTGGTTACAGTGGCATCAGAATCACCCTCAGCATCCATGACAGCCCAAAGGGCTGGTCACCAGTCTGCATCAATGAAGCGGTTGCCAAGATGAGCCTGAAGGTGAATTTCAGTGTTTGGTAGTAACAGGTCTGTCATGGCAAATTCATGGATAATCTTCCATGCGAGAGGATCAGCGTGTGGGGCCGTTGACTGAGATGATGAGGGTAAGTTGACAAGGGACTTGGAATCCAACCCGCCATCCACAACATAGTTTTCACTGTCAAAAAAAATAAGTTTGGGTCAAAAGCAGGAACAACTGGCTTACAGTTGAATACCTGTGTGATTCCAACAGTTTCTGATGGTATCTGGTGTCATGGAATTCCATGCTTCCTTTGCCATTGCCATGTCATCAAAAAGATCTGTCTTGTAGATCTCATGTTCGCCAACTTCATCAAGATCAATTGCTTGCCTGTTGAAATTATGATGGTACATTGCCTTGCAGCAGTGGATGATTCCAGCATCACAGGGTTGGACAAAGGGCATCATATTTGGCTCAAAGTGTTCCAGTCGAACATTTGATGGTTCATATGATAAGAAGTGTCCAGAAAAATTGTCAACCATGAGAACAATGTGCCAATTTTCACGCTTTATCCTAATATCAAGTTTCTTCACCCATCTGGTGACACAATTGTTAGTCACAGTGAGCCAAACATCATGATAGGGTGAGCAATGATCTTACTCCTCAAAGAGCTCCAAGGTCATCCAGGCCTTCTTATTGTTACGATAATAAAATCCACATTCCTCAGGGGTCCTCTTTTTGAAGCACCATGGCTTGGCTGCCTTGCCAACAAAAAATAGGGGAAGTTTTTCAGTCCCATCTGCATTGCATGCAACTCCAATGGTAATCTGTAATTTTTCTTTCTTTTTCCCACTTAGTTGCTCTGTAGCAAGGCCACGATCAGGGGGAGCACTGAACACAATTTGAATAGGACTTGATAAGCTAACAATGAGAACTTACTGGGGATTGAATGCTGTTTCGTCCATATTGAAGCAATCTCGTAGACCATAGTTTGCAAGAAGCTGCTGGCACTGTGATTGCTCAGCTTCAACAGCATCAAGATCAACTGAAGCAGCCTCTCCATGTCAACAAATTTCACAGATTTTGTAGGTTTTACAAAATGACTGCACCCAACTTTCCCCTAACAGTCTCTCAGTGTCAGGAACTTGAAACTTGTCCTCAAATCTCTTTCATTTCTCCCTCAGCATTGGACCTGAAACTGTCTCGCCTCTCTGTTCCATATTCTGCACCCAAAGCACAAGTGCGCATTCAATGTCAGGCCTGGTAACAACCCATGGCCTCTTTGATGACAAAGCATGGGGGTTGTCATAGGCACAAGCCTCCATTTTTGGGTGTTCTCAAAGCTTGCGAGACAAGGTTGACTGATTGAAGATCAGGGCACCCTCATGACATGTCTGGAAGTACCCCACAATGTTGGCTTGGGAAGCACTTGAATGTGCATCAATGTAAGCATAAACCAACAACCAGTCGGCAAGAGTAAGATTCTGGTGTGATGTTTGTGGTGGTAGCTGCACAGAGGTTGCTGCATCTTGGGTGTGCTTCTGCCATTTTGCTGGTACCGGCCCAGGGCAGTTGGTGGGTTTATCTCTGAGTTGCTGGGGCTTTCGTTTCATATGGAGCATGGGCCTTGGTGTTGGGAAAGTTTTCATAGACGTGAGAATTGTGATTCACTGACTTGGGGCTTGTTCGCAGGCATAGACCATGTGACTCCATCATAATGCATATATACTCATGTAGAAAGATGGTGCTGCCTGTAGAATACTCAGTAGTCACTAAAATATTAGGATGGTAAGTAAGTGTACCTGTAGAATACTCAGTATGTCACTGAAGTAAAACTAAGGTAAGGATGGTCCGATGTAAGTACTGCTTAAGTAAGCAGGTAATACCAAATATGGAATCCTGAATCCAACAACTCATAGCTAACTAATGACTATGCAATATCCATAAATCCATAGATTTTGGCAGGGCCCAACCTGGGCCCGCTGGAAAACTAATGCAAGATGACGGAGATGCATTACTACCATATGCATTATGAGCATATCTACTGTAGTTAGTGTAGGAAGGGGACCTAAGGGCCTGAATAGCAATGAAACCCGGTCAGGTTTTCCGAAAAACCCATGCCCCCATGTGATGTGAGGTTGGGGCAGAGCTTCAACATCAAACCCCCCGAGAGGTATCACATATCGATCAGCGCCGATAGCAGCAAGAGATGTCCAATGACACCATTGCATCCCAGTACCCCTCTGATGAGTCAGAAACAGAGGATGATCTCACTGACAGTCTTTTCCGCATCATGCTAACCCAGAATCAACAGGTCAGCCAAGTTATGATGAAGGCATTCCAGATTATGGCCGATGCTGTCATGTCTTCCTTCACGCGTGCGAACCCCATCCCATACCATACATCTGTCCTGACTGGCCAAATGTGGGTCCAAGAACTCCTCGATGGTCACCCGGATCGCATCCGCAATGAGTTAGGCGTCCGGAAACACGTTTTCGCACAGCTCGCCAATGAGCTTGTCTCCCAAGGATTCACCGGCTCAAAACACGTCACGCTCGAGGAGCAACTCGCCATTTTCCTATATACTTGTGTAACTGGCTTATCGTGCAGGCACGTTGGAGAGCGCTTTCAGCAATCCAACAGCACGATTTCCAAGTTCGTTTTTCTTTCCTCCCAAAATATCTCTAACTCGGACGTCACCAGATATTTCCACAAGATGTTAGATGCCTTCTCAACAACAAGGATATATACCAAATATGTCAAGCTACCACGTTCCGATGATCCCATCCCTACCTGCATTCTCAACGACCCTGCCGTATATCCCTACTTCGAAGACGCCATCGGTGCCATTGACGGAACTCATATTGCGTGCATGCCATCTGCGGCTGATCAGGATGCAACTCGCAATCGCAAGGGTTTTCATTCACAGAACTGCCTCGTTGCTTGTAGCTTCGACCTTGATTTTTTGTACATCCTTAGTGGGTGGGAGGGCTCAGTGGCCAATGCCTCGGTGTATCACAACACACGCACAACGGACTTTACCATTCCAGATGGCAAGTATTACCTTGCAGATGCAGGGTATCCTATCTGCCCACAGCTTTTGGTCCCATACCGTGGTACCCGGTATCACTTACCAGAATGGGATCGTTCAAAAATGAGGTACATTCAGTTTCCTGTGTCGCTCTGCTTTAACCTTCATTCTTACAGACCTACCAATTCACACGAGTACTTCAACTTACGCCATGCAGAGCTCTGCAATGTTGTGGAGCATATCATTGGTGTCCTCAAATGGCGATTTTGGATCCTGGTAATCCCACCTGAATACGACATGAAGATCCAAGCCAAGGTCCCCCCCGCTCTCTGTTGCATTCACAACATCATCCGCCAACATGATCCGGAGGAGTTGAGTGATACCGAGTCGCAGCAGCCTGCTGCAGAATATCCAGAGGATCGGACCAATCGAACGGTAGTATTCGGGACTTTGGCTGGCAGTTTTATCACTATGGTTGAACGGGACAGGATGGCAGCAAAGCAGGATGAGATCGCTGAACAATTGTGGCAAGATCATCTTTCTTACCTTTGTAGTACGCGTGTTTGTGTTTGAATACCAAGGCAGTCATATCAGATACATTTATTTCATGTCCGAGATGGGGAGAAGAACGCAGAAAGACAATGTAAATATGAAACAGTGGTGTAACTAAGTATTCTCGCTGGCCTCTGTGATCCGTTTCTTCGGCCAGCTCTGCCACACCTCATCCATGTTCTCAGTTGACGCGAGCACTATGTATGCATCAATGCAGTCATTGTTCAACCCAAAAATATCAAACATTACGACCAAGTCTGCGGGAGTAAGGAAATCCCGGTCAAGCTGCAACAACAGCGTCCTTGCCTTCTTCCTCTGCACAGCAGCTTCTGAGGTGGTCTGCGGGGACGTAGTGCTTGATGGTGCTGGCGTGGGTGCTGGTTTCGATGACATAGTTTGAAACGTGCACATGAGTTCCATGTTGGAACAGAAAGTATCTTGAAGCACGTTGATGTCATCTCGAAGCTCGCCGATTTCTTGAGCTTTCTGTGTTGCTCGTTGTTTGCGGCTGGAGGAGGATGTACCAGATACCATGCTTGCCACTGGCTTTGATAGGCTTTGGGCAGCTGACACCATGGATATATCGTCATCGTCCACCCTGCGCTTGCCTGAGTTTTCTACACAAGCTGAGACACTCGATGATGGTTTGAGCGAGCTTGCGGATGAGCCAATGTACGACGAGGGTACAGAAGGTGGGAGGAAATCAGGAGATGGCGGGATAGTGGATGATGGCAGCAAAAAAGCACGAGATGTCAAAGAGGTGAACGGCGGCAGGAAAGTAGATGATGGTGGGGAATAAGTTGGCAGTGGCGGTAGTGAGGGGGCAACAAAAGACGACACGGTGGACGAGGGGCCTGAGTGGGAAACCGGTGCCGACACTCCAACAGTGTGAAGTGGAGCGTTCTTGTGATTCCCTGTACCCTTGGATTTCACCACGGACAACATCTTCTCGTAGTGCACCCATCCCTTGTGTTTGAATTTGGCTGCACCCTTGGTAGTCTGTACTCGCCATAAGCCAAAGACAAAAAATCACAAACGAAGAACTTACCCTTATAATTTCATCCCAGACATGCTGACATTCTGGCTTGACAGCCGCTCCTTTCTCCAGGGAGTACACAAGTCCTGACGTGTTCGAAATCTTGTGAACAACCTCGAATATGCTCTTCATCTATAATCTGATCAGAACGTTAGATAAGGAGGTAATAAAAATACCGCACTCTTTTCCATTTTTCTTTGCAGCTATGGGCCGTCTTGACCCCTCCCCGAACAGGCTGAGGGAACTTGCTAGCAACATCAGTCCAGAACGCTGGCCTAAACATCTGACCGTCCCCCATCATCACCCTGTTTGCTAATACGCTCTCCAGAAGGAAATCTTCATCCTGGGGCATCCAGTAGGTAGATTGTCCTGCCTTTGTACCCAATCAACGACTTCTGTCACTGCCGGAGTGGGAAGCGTCTTCTGTGTTGGATTCTCGATCTTTCCCTTTCTTCCCTTTCGAGCTGGATTGGCTGGGGGATGTTTGACCAGTCCGTCTGGGAGCCATGGCGGGGGGGATAAAGAAAAGCCTTGATGGGACGCAAGCAGCGCTCTGCGCTGTTTCAAGCGGTATATCTATATCTCTGGTATGTCTCCGGTTTCTCGGCTTACTCAGTGGAGAGGGGTTTGATGTTGAAGCTCCGCCCCAACCTCACATCATGTGGGGGCATGGGTTTTTCGGAAAACCCGACTGGGTTTCATTGCTATTCAGGCCCTAAAGAAAAAACTACAGTACTAGCAGGCCGAAATAAGCCATGCTTATGTAAGCTACTAATGTTCTCACCCATTCGAGATGAGTTTACAACTCTCCCCCTCAAGGAGTATGGGGAGAATCAAAGGAATGTAGGTAAAAAATAAAAGAATGTATACCTTTCATATTCCAATGAAAAATGAATGAATTTCATGTGAATAATGTTCAGGGTCCATGAGCGTTGTTGAGTCCCAGGATTGCACACAAGCACACCTTCCTAATTTGGAAAGTTGCGCCTCGGCTAATGCAGCAGCACTGTGGCCACTGTGGCTGCTCTGGGATGCTCCCCCAGCCTCTGGACTCCACATTGATTGCATCTGACATGCCCGATATGGCCTTGACGTGGCTGTACGACATGGTAAGCCGGTTTTCTCGTTCGGATGTAGCTGATCCTTCTAGATTGTGATTTGACTCATCCTTGATGACGTGGTGGGTTTATAGGCTCAATGGGACGTCTAGGGTGGTTGGTAGGTGGTTTGGATGGCTCAGGTACATTGTGCTTCGTGCACTTTTGCTGTTTGTGCTGACTTGCATCTTTTATAGCTAGCATCTTCGTTTTGAGTTGTAATGTGCGCTGCTTGATGCGCCATCCTCTCCACCACATCTCCTATCCTCTCTGATGCTGTCCGCAATGCTTTCGCGCTGCGCTTCCTCCTCGAAGCTTCCCGTTTTGTCTTCTTTGCCACAATGATTGTTACGATTGGTATATTCTCAAACCCCTATCTTTACCCCTATGTTCGTGGACTTATCGTTTTCTATGTAACCCACAGACATTTCTTGCCCTTCACCCCTTTCTTGTGCCGTTACTCATCCTTTGCTTCCGTTTCACACATGAGACTTCTTATCTTCTCCGCTGTCACTCTTCTTATGTTTCACTTCTTCATGGAAGCGTTTGATCACGCTTCCCTTCCATTCCTTGATACACATGTTTCCCTCACGTTTATGCTTCTCTTCCATTCTGCCACACCGTGTGTTGGCCTTATGTCTTTCATTTCTGATTCTACCCTATGCCCTATTCCCCATTTGCCTCCGGATCGTTAGATATGCTCCAAACATGTACATACCTCCAGTAGGTACTTAAGGCTCGATGCCACCACCAGAGAACTCCAGTCTAGTTCTCTTGGTGCTTACACTTAAAGTACTATAAGAAGGACTCTCTTGACCTGACAAGTCTCCTCTACACTCTCCTCTGAGTCCAAGTTTCCTGTTGGCAACCTAAGCTACGCTTTAAGGTTGTTTCAATGATCTCCTGGGCGATTTTCTCGACTTGACAACTTCGTTTCGATCCTGCGCTTGTTGCCATCACTCCTGGGACATATCCCATCATATCTGGCACTGTCCACAACGTTTTGGTGCAGCGCTTCGGCCTCGACACCTCCTGTTTCGGCCAACTCACCCAAATGGCCTCCTGGCCCAATATCTCGACAGCACGAGTTCCTCTTGTCAATGCGCTGGTTCCTAACATCTTTGGGACGTCCCTGGCAGCTGTGTGAGTCGCCTGGTATGAGCATTTCGCCATCCGGCTCGCTCAGCTCGTCTGGGGCTGCTCCAGGTGAGTTTTCCTCACCTCTTCGCTCCAAATGTTCGTGGACGTTTTCTGATGCGTTATGCAGGTTCTTTGGCCTCTTCCTCAAGTCCTCATCACTCTCGGATGCTTCTGACATGTCTGTCTCGGCCTTGGTATGTGCGACATCATAGCTCACATGACCTTTCCTCTCCCCTTCAAGCTCGACACTCAAGGGTTCGACTTCTTGCATGGATTGTTCAGGTGGACTGGTGAGTGCTGGAGGTGGATCTGGGAGTCTTTCAGGTACATCTGTGACGTCTGTCAAGGTGTGCTGACTATTTCCCTTCGGTTCCATTGTCCATCGTGCTTCGGCCCTCGAACACCTTCTCTCCTCCTTGATTGACACGTTTTGGCACATCTCATCGTTCTCAACATCAACATGTGCCTCTTGGCACATTTCTACAACCTCCCCATGGTCCTCTGCATCTGCACTCTCATGCGCAATGCTCCCGTTTTCATGGACACTCGCTGTGCCACTCAGGTTGTCACTCAGCGACTTTGGTTCATGTTTGTCAGCATGGTCAGTTGTCGTTTTGCCATTCCATCCCTTAAACAAGGTGCTGATGGATTTGGGTGCGTGTTGGGGTTGTGGCTCAGGCTGAGCTTCAGGCTCGTTTGCTGGCACTGTGAGGGTGATGCTGGTAGTCGTTTCGTCCATAGCTCTTTTGCTCAGCCGTTTCACTATGATAGCCTCTCGTCCTCCAGCTTTCTGGCAGCTAACCTTTTCACCCTTTAGACCTTTTGGCCTTCATTTCAACCTATCAGCAGTCTGGGCGATTGTGTGGCTGTGTGTGCGCGTGCTGTCACCGATGCTAGTAATTTGCTGTGCTGCCACTCGTGCACTGTCATTGTAGACTGTAGCGTTCTCATAGCATCGTTGTAGATAGTTGAATATCTTGTGGGCAGTGTCGAAATAGATTATATCGACCAAAATGGAATCTGGAAGTGAGTTGGTGACGAGAAATTTGACCTGAGTGTCCAACGACTTCTCAAATCTTTCCAAGATTGTGCCAATGAGATAATTACTGAGTCCGACTTTGTTTGCAATATGCTCTAGGCTTGTGCAGTAGTGTTGCCAGTTTTGACTGTCCATTTCAAGTGTGGGAATATCAAATTCTTCAAGATTGAAAAATGTTGCCATCTCAAAATTCGGGTTGGGTGAGTGATCTACTCTGCGCTAGCAGGGCTCATAACCTGTAGAAAACTATAGTGTAGTCACTAAAGAAAAAACTACAGTACTAGCAGGCCGAAATAAGCCATGCTTATGTAAGCTACTAATGTTCTCACCATTCAAGATGAGTTTACAACACTCCTTCCATCCCAGTGCCCCCTGTCATTCAGTGCTCGTCATCTGAAAGAGTATGAGTGGAAGTTATGGTATGCACAGGGATTGGATACACTGGAGGAAATATGGCAGTATCTCTGCCTCTGCTCTTACCTCTTGCAGTTCAAGCAAGCAAATATCCAGGGCCAGGTTGCAAATACCCATGTGCAGAACACACTGAATACTGTGAAAGACAAGATTAGGTCCAGCGTGAGCAAGTATCATGCTGCACGCACGGCACTGATTTCTCTAAGCCCTGCACTTGAGAAGACCAGGTGGGATGCAGTTATTCGTGAATTGCAGGACGATGATGTTTGTGAATTGACTGTAGGGCTTAACTGGCAGACAGAAGGGCGACACACACTTTCTTGGATCTGGCAGACCCCGGGAGTGTCAGAGAATCAAGACAAAGACTTACAAGAGGGTGAGCACCCCACTATAGAGTAAACACAAAGAACTTAATGTTTCTCATAGCATTGCACATGGAATGGTGCAAAGCACAAGCAAGAAGCCTTTGATGGGCCAAAGAAGTCACCTTGCTCCTGGAAGAAATGCACCGTGTCAAAGAGTTTTTTGACTGGAAAGCATGGTGGTGGCAAGAACAGTCAAGTTGTCGTCAAGTTCAGGATGCTAGTGTGCAAGATGGCTTTGCAGCATACTGCAGTCGACAAGCCATACTTTTTGCTGATTTGAAGGCTTCGTGTGAAAAGAAGTGGAGAGGTGTGCCTGACTTGGTTCTCACAAAACAGCAGGATTCCGAGCATCTAGATGGGGCTGGGATCGCTTCATCCATTTGTACATGATCTGCAACCATACATTTATGGAGAATGTACTCTTCTCTCGCATGGTATATCTTAGATCTGGACTATGTTGCTGGACCCACTGATCTTGATCTCTAAGTGCTTACCAAAGGCGAAATGGATGATCAAGGGCAGACGAGACACTGTTGTGCAAGGATCACTGTCCTTAATCCAGCTATGGTAACTAAGAGGTCATTGATGCACGATTTAAAAGCAATTGGTTATGCACAATGATAAAACCTGCTATTATAGCTTGTACTGCACAACTTCTACAGGTACGGGTGTCGAGAGCCCTAGAAGACTTCAATCAGAGGCACAAAATCAAGATGAAACTGAAGCTCTCCTACTCTCTCGCACCAAGAGGAAGCAAGTTGCCCACACACAAATCCCACTTGAACGACCTCAAAAAGTAATACTTTTCTCCAGAGTAGGTCCCTGTATTCAAAAGCTTCTGCAAAGGTTTCTTGATTCGTTTCGAATTCTTTTTGGTGGGGAATCTTGTGCCATGTCTCTGGAGCTACTATGCTGTTACAAGAAAGCTGAGTCAGGCTGTGAGTTACATACCAAGTTGACCTAGATTAACATATATCCTTCTGAGATACTTGACAAATGAGTCGGAATGGGAGTGCTATACCTGAATGACCTCACAGTGCTTGGGTGGCGCTGTGTACTCTGCAGCTGGGAAGTATGGAGAGTGGGCTGCCCAAGGCTGTTGCACTTCCTTGGGCAATCCAACATCTGTAGTCATGATCTCAGGTAGTGGGCCCAAGCACCAGTGCCAGCGTGGATACTGGAAGTAAGTCGCAGAGAGCAGGAAAGCGAACGTAAGGAAGGCAATTCCATGCAAAAAGCACCTTCAGCGATGGTTATATGGAGAGGTATCTTGTGGGAAATGACCTATCTTGTTGCCTTCAAGGAAAAGAGGCAGTCCAGCATCATGGCAGGTCATGGCAGTCAGACCACCCAGAGTTGAGAAAGAGAAACAAGTAATGCATGGTATGGGATGGAGCAGTATAAGAATGCACATTCGTGCAAGTTATTCAGAAGTGGCTATCCGAGTAGCAGCTACCAATGGCAGGGCCGAAAATGATGACCCACCACCTCCAAGCGCCACTATAATGCACGCTTTCTGTAAATATTGCATGTGTGTGGCCTGTGGACCACTAACAGAATTGCGTCAAGTTGGGCCTGCACTTGAAGCACAAAGTGTCAATTGACCATTTTAGATCGCTCGGTTCTGGCTGAATCTGAGTTGTCAGCATACATCAGGAAACCAACCCTTTGCCATAGTTAAGGCCCCAGGGTACCCAGTTTGGTACAGTATGGGACAGACTGTTGAGTGCTGGGAAAGTGCTGGGGAGTGCTGGGGAGTGATAGAGAAGGGAGAGGGAATAATG
>JBBPRV010001001.1:0-12693 GCA_038093235.1 Boletus harrisonii | reverse complement strand
GGAATCGAGATTGACTTTGAGTTCTTTCCAGATACAAATACAGGTGCAATAGTAAAGGAGGGTAAAGACGCTGATGCTTTCCCTCCGCTCAAAAATTCTGTGGTCCCTTGTTAGCCTCGTCGTTAAAGAAGATACAAAGCTCAATGGGTTCTTCTTTGTCCATAACTAGCCTAGCCACACTTTCAGTGGTTTTGGCAGGAGTTCCATCTTTGTCGGTTGCTCCATAGACGATCTTCAGGGAGTTCACCGCCTCTGCGTCAGAGATATTAAGCGACCTGGCATACTCCTGAAGTGATGAGGGAGGAGCAGACACTGTGGTGGCCTGAATTCTCGGAGCTGAAGGAGTGGGAGGTCAAGGAGAGAAGCCTCGAGTTCCTCCGGAGCAGGGATGTTTGGAGGAGTGACATCCAACCTTGTGGCAAACGAAGCACTTGTTGTTTCGTAGGTGCTCGGCTCGCTGAGTAGGGGAAAGTTGGATGATGTCGATATCCATAGCGTTGGGGTCCCGACAAGATGAGGAGGTATTGGAAGAGTGCCGAGTACCTCCGGAAGGGATGTATGAAGAAGTGCCAGAGCGAATCTTTTTCAAGTGCTGGACCACATCATAGAATTTAGCGGCTTTGTCAAGCCACTTCTTGGCCGTCTTCGGTTCTTCATCGACAGCGGCCATCCGGAAGGCGAGATCCGTGGATACTGCCTTCTTCAGCATGTCTTTCAAGACAAACTCATCCTTTATCCCACTCTGACCCATTTTGAGTTCGAAAGCAGAGCGGAATGCATGAAAGTCCCCTTTGAAGGGCAGCCCTTCCATGCATAAATCTCCTAAGGCTGCACGAGCCTTTCCAGTCAAATCTGAGGGGAAGAAGACCTGCACAAAGTTGTTGGAAAACTTTTCCATTGTCTTCTCTGATGCCAATGTGTCGGGATTGAGCATCTTCTTCAGCCAACCCTCAGAAAAAATAGCACCGTGTCCCTTACTCATCTTGTTGCAAAGAGTGAGTATCTTCATCTTGTCAGTGCTGAATCATGGAGACATTTGAAAGTATGCCTCCATGGTGAGGGCCCATCATTGAGCATCCTCGTCCCGGCCAGAGAAGTCATCTGGCAGACCAGCCTTAAGCTTGGTCCCATTGGCACGATGTTCGTTGGCCATATCGTCGTCATTGGAATGGTAATCAGAGTCGGATGGTGGTTTGGAAAGGGGAGAATTCAGAGGTGCAGGATCTAGAATGGGAGAGGGAGGAGGGAGAGCTGGAGCATGAACTAATGGAGTGTAGAAGGGGGAGGGCAAAGCTGAGGGGCCAGGTAAACGCCTGCCTGAACTCGTATAAGATGGACGTGGAGTTGGTTCTCGATGAACAGGCAAGATCTGGGGTGGAGCAGGAGTAGATCTGGCTCTAGAGGTGTGTTCGTGGTTCTTCTTTGTCTCTATATCCTTGTCAGAGGAGGTGTTCAAGGTTGATCCTGTGCGTGGTGGTGGGGATGGTCTCGTCCTACTATCAATCGGTAGGGATGGAAAAGCAGTTAGTTCTTTTGTTATGCTAAGCATAGAACCTAGCTTTATCGGAGTGAGTCATGTGACGAATGACGGGTAAAGTCAGAAGAGTTATGCTTGTGGACCATGTTACCCACAAAGCGAATTGGAGAGTCTACAACACTTGGTAGGCATAGAGACTATGAGAAGGGTCTTGACAAGTAACTCGCAAGTTACCAGCGGATTGGGCTAGATACTACACTTGTATTGCGTAGAACTAACTGAGGAAAAGTACAAGTACAGCAGGCATTTATATACTAGGAGTGGACCCTGAATAAGGAATCCTAAAGGGGAAACGGAACAGCAGAGTGCCGTTCTAGAAGGGGATACATCCATAAGGAGAAATGGGTCAAGGGTAGACTGTGGAAAGAAACGGAATGGAAGACATACTGCGAACTGCGCAAAGGATCAGGAGTTCCAGCTGTAACAGAAGATCAGAAGAAGAACAGAACTCCATCTAAGGATCAAAAGAATCAGAAGGAAGATCAAAGAAACAGAGGAAATCAGAATCGGAGTCCTCAGATTCCCACGTAGAAATCCACGAAGTGAACTCATGCTCCTCAGCTTCAGACATCCAGGGGATTTCTGTAACAACCACATCTGTCTGAGGAATTACGCTCCCTCAATGTCACAATCACGCAGCTGTTTGCTGCTTCATATGTGGCAGCCCCAGCCACCTCTGTCCCAACTGCCCAACCTATCAGTGCCCCTACTGCCAGGTTAACGCTCGCGGACATATCCAATCCACCTGTCCAGTCTACCTCTCCAGAGTCAACAGCAGGGACCCCAACGAAACCGACAGCGACAATGGAAGTGCTGGATTCTGAGACAGTGTCTCAGGTGTACAACAGGGGTAATGTTACAGAAATCCCCTGGATGTCTGAGGCTGACGAACACAAGTTCGCCTCGTGGATTACTGCATGGGAACCCGAGGACTCTCCTTCCGATTTCCTCCATTTCTTTGACCTTCCTTCTGATTCCTTTGATCCATAGATGGAGTTCTGTTCTTCTTCTGCTCTTCTCTTCCATTCAGAACTCCTGATCCTTTGCGCAGTCCGCAATATGTCTTCCTTTGTTCTGTTTCTGTTTCCTTTCACACCCTACCCTTGACCCCATTCTCCTTATGGATGTATCCCCTTCTAGAACAGCCTTCCGCTGTTCCGTTTCCCCTTTTAGACTCCTTATTCAGGGTCTGCTCACTGTATATAAACGCCCAGTGTACTTGTAGTTTCCCCAGTTAGTTCTATGCAATACAAGTGTAGTATCTAGCCCAATCCGCTTGTAACTTGCAAGTTACTTGTCGAGATCCTTCTCATAGTCTCTACACCTACCAAGTGTTGTAGACTCTTTGATCACTAAGTGGCTAACAGGGGGCCCACTAGCATAAGACTTCCAACTTTACCTGTTGTTCATCACATGACTCTCACCGATAAAGCTAGGTTCTATGCTTAGCATAACGCTCCACTGCTGCTCCTCTGCCTTCCTTGCTTTGACCCTTCGCTGTTGCTCTGTGAACTTTGCTGCACAAAGGTCGTCGTCGTCATTCTCGTCCTCTTCGAGACAGTCCTCCAGCCAGTTTCTGATGTTGTTGATGTCTGACATGATGGTGGTTGTGGTTTAAGGAGCATCCGATTTCCCTCACGGACTTTATAGTCCTTCCTGCACTCCAACCTCCGCTCTGAACTCTGCCCATCTCCACCTCTGCATTGTCCTCCTATGGCCCTCAGGAGTTCGGGCCTAAGAGGGGGATACTGTCATATACCATGCCAACCCCTAGCACACTCTGGCCCTCCGGGCACAACTCCACTCCTTAGGAGCGATCTCTGGTCTATTCTCTGTCTATATGTACCTCCATTCCTCCGGACCTCTGTATTCTAACTAATCCTCTCTGACACTTTCTACTTATGATACTCCTTGTTCCATACTTAGTCTAGCTCCAACTCTTAGATACCTCCGACCTGTGCATACACAGCTCTGGCATTTGTCTTGCTGGAGCACAGCACCGGCTTTCCTACTCTCTGACTTCCATCTCAGTCATCCTATTATTAATGCTGTACTCTCCTCCGTATATATACTCTTAAATACTCCGTGTACAGTAGCTTGATTATCAACTAGGACAGACTCCTGTTCTTCCTTCTCCTCTGTTTCTCTTCGCTCTGAAATACAGGACACAAACGACAGCAAGGGCATAGCACATAAGCTAAAGCCGAAGTCCTATCCATTCACATGAACTCCGGAGTTCCGGAGTTCCCTCAGGAGTTGCACAGTCCCTAACAGTTGTTGAGATCAACTCAATCCAGTCAGTTGTGGCAATGATTCCACATTCCTGCCCTGGTATTTTTTCGGATCACTATTTTCTTGTAGAGAAGACAGGTATGCAACTTGCACATTTTGGTTTTGAGAATGATGATGACAATGTACTTTAATACATTGATTGCTTATTGTGATCATAACATATATGTATATGTGATTCAGAAAACACATTTCTCCATTGATTCATGCACATGCGGTATAGTACAATCTGGAAGAAAAGATACTAACAGGTACAGGGATGTTTCTTCAACCTCTCCAAGGCCTCTTCAACTGTCTTGCACAGACCTGTGATTGGACGAACAGTATATGTGTATGTGTGATAGGGTATAAAGTAGCTATAGACCCTGTTTGAATCTAGAGATGGATTGATTGTACATTTTCAGCACTCTAGGATATGGCACTCTGTTGCCCTGACACTGCTAGTACGACATGGGGTTAGCATATGATTTGTAGACAGTATGACTTACTTGTTCTGAATTTCGTTATTGCTATCATTGTTCTTCACAGCCTCTGTGGACTGCTTTCTTTCAGGATCCTGTTTGATCCAGAGTGCAAATGTCTTGACGTTGTATGTAAAATCTGCCTCGAGAGTCAAAATAAAGACCTACCTTTTTACCAGGTGTTTTGATGTCAAGATCGAATTGGTAGGTTTTCTAGTCTTGGTGAACACCATCTACCTCAAGGTAGATGATGTCTCTGGCCATGTCGACGACGCACGGAGCATTGGTCATGATGAGTGTAGGTAGTTGATTAGATAGACAAGTGTAGTGTGACTTGGACCTGGAAATTCCCACACCATGCTTGCTCCTCTCCTCCTGACTACATTCATGATATCCAATGCCTCAACATGTCCATGATTTCTGCTGATATTTCGCTCTCTTTGCCTACAAATTCACTCTTTTTTAACGAACATTCTCAGCAGTCGCAACAATCGTTTTCCAATCATGCATTTTTCAATCCTTTCAAGCCAAGCAACACATTTTTGATGATACTGCAAGCACAATGGCCTAATAACAACTCCGGAATCAATCAGGTGTGTTGTATGTTCAGTGTAGACCTCTTTTAATATGCATGTATGCAGTATATTCAACAAATTCAAACACTACAAGACACTGTAATAAAGCTACAAGTCGAGAAAGCCACTCTCCAAGGAGAGCGGTCTGCTATTCAATTAGGTTCTTCTCAGTTGATTCAATCCAACTGACTCACTTTGATCAAAAGGAAATCCTATGATATATTAGTCTCACAACTCCATCACACGACAACCACTTCCCCTGAGTTCTCCAATTCTGTCAATGTTATGAGTGGACCAATGCCATTTCTATCTAATGTCCAAGCTCCACCTCAGCTCAAATTGCAGGATTATCCAGCTGTTCATTTTTGGACTGAGAGTCGGTGGAAGCAGTGGAATGAATCTGCAGAAGGACAGCTTTCAAAGCAGATGGACAGAACCCACAATACCCGATTCCTTGAAGATCCAAACAGTATATGGCTCAATGCAACCCAGGTTACCAAGATTCTTGACTGTATGCACGATATATGGCACAGTTTTCAACACAGGAATGCTATTGATACAACTACAACATGGAAGACTATGTCGCATGACCTCAAGACATTCTTCCGCAACGAAATGGTCAAGTTCCACCCAGAAATGATTCTCGGTGAAGGCACATGGAAGATCGACAGGTTGGTGAAGGACCATTACTCATCATACAAGCAGACCTGGTTCACAAACAAATCTGAGGAGAAGCTCACATTGAAACAGAAGGTGAAGCTAGAGACCGACACTGATAGTTCTACAGCCATTGGAGAACATTCAGCAAAGCGCAGCAAACATGAAGGTACATCGTCTGATGTAGAACCTACTGCTGTGGTCAACTTGGTTGTCTCTGGCAACAGCAGCTCAGCACATCTCAATGACCTTTATGAGGTCACCCCTTCTCTCAACTCGGACT
This sequence comes from Boletus harrisonii, assembly GCA_038093235.1. Lineage (NCBI taxonomy): Eukaryota > Fungi > Basidiomycota > Agaricomycetes > Boletales > Boletaceae > Boletus > Boletus harrisonii. The sequence goes on along the minus strand of JBBPRV010001001.1, from coordinate 6,891 downwards.
CTAACACTTCCAAGCTAAACAACCTGGATCGTTTGACATTGCCACCTCAAGCTTGTATGGCATCACTGCTCCCAAGTCTAGACAGCTGTTAAAGTCTGGAGGTCCAAAGGTCCAGAGTTCAGCAGAGCAAATCCGGTGCTATTCATACTGGAGCTCAGCTGTTGCCTAAGATGGGCGAGAACAACTGGTATTTACCTATTCGTACCAGAGCTATGGTACATTAGTCTCAGAATAACTAGTGGAGTAACCAAGTCACCTCAGCTGTTGCCTAAGACGGGCAAGAACAACTGAGATGTTGGGGAGAAGAGTGGAAGTATATGTACTGTATGGTGAAGGCACACTTGTACCTCAATAACTGTCAGGGAAGAATTACGAAGGGAAAAGTTATAGTAATGGCTGTCAGGACATATTGCCGAGTGGCGGCACTGTACTGTAAAGAAACACAGCACTCAGGAGTTGACGAACTCCTAACTCCAGAGTAAGTAGTATGATTTAGGTAGTTCCTTCAGAGGACCGGACAACTGGAACTCCTTCCGGAGTAAGTAGTATTTTGTCACTCCCACTTGAGTGTAGTCGTAATCCCATACCTTGAACAAACTTCCAATGCTGATCCTTTGCAAGCGGCTTTGTGAGTATGTCCGCCACCATGTCCTTGGTGGAGACATATCAGACGGTTGCTTCTCCCTTTCCAACTAGGTCATCTCGGATGAAATGATATTTGCATTGGATGTGCTTGGTCCGAGCTCAGAATTGTGGATCGCGACATAGGATGATAGCTGCCTGGTTATTGCAGAACAGTTCAGTAGGGGCCTTCTGTGAATGTCCAATTTCGTCAAAGAAGGTCCAGAGCCAGGCTAGGTGTTGTCCGGCATTGCTAAGTCCGATGTATTCTGATTCCGTAGTGGAGAGGGCCACCATGCTTTGCAGTTTGCTGGACCAGGAGATGGCTCCACGATTGCTGATGAATATGAAACTGGAGGTGGAACAGGAGTTGTCCAATTCCTGAGATCAACCAGCGTTGGAGTATCCATGGAAATCCATGTCCGTAGAGAGTTCTGCTCCATTGAATCGAAGTTCCATGTCCTTAGTGGCCTGTACATACTGGAGTGCACGTTTTTCCGCTTCCCAATGGATGAATTTGGGCTTTGCGCTGAAACAGCTGAGTGCACCAACTACGTATGCAATGTCTGGACGTGTTCCAAGCATGAGGTACATCAGTGAACCTATGACTGTTAGGTATGAGACCTGTTTTCCTTCAATGATCATCTCCGGAACAATGTGATCGTCTGTCGGATCAGTTGCGGAAAGTTGGAGGCCATGTGCCATAGGAGTCCATGCTGGTTTGCATGTGGACATGCCAGTTTGCTCGAGGATTGTGCAGCAATATTGGGATTGGCACAAGGAGATGGTTTGGAGTTTGCGGTTCTGCTTGATTTCAATTTCAAGTATGTACTTGGCCTTTCCAAGGTCATGCATTTTGAAGGCAGCGGAGAGTTTTGCCTTGATGGAGTTCATGAATTTCTGAGTGGTAGCGGCCAGGAGGAGATTGTCAACATAGACAACTAGGAAGCAGACTTGTCCATCCTTCCGGAACACATAAAGACATGTTTCAGCATCTAGACGGACAAAACCAAGTTCTCCGAGCTTCCAATCTAGAGTTTTGTTCCAAGTCCAGCCAGCTTGTTTTAGTCCATATACTGTAAGGAGCACCGGAGTTTCCAGCAGTATCTGGGCTGGATAGGGACGCCTTCCAGAGGTGACATGTATAGGTCTTCCTCCAGTTCTTCTTCATTTAGGTAGGCTGTAGAGATGTCCATTTGGTCTAACTCCAGGTCATACTTGGTGTCATATCCCAAAATATTACAAGTCCAACTCCGTCCTCCATCCTCACCTCCGTACCAACTCCGGTATGATTTCCCCTTAGGTACAACCCCTGACTCTCGGACCTCTTGTCCTATCTCCATCTCATTGTTCCGTTTTGATCATATGACCTTTGTTCCGTAATAGTATTAGTCTTACTTCCTCTGACCTGTGTTTCGCTTAGGAGCACAGCTCCGGTAATACTCACATTCCGATCTTTCTTACCAATCCCTTACACTCCGTTACTAATCCTATGTTTCCTCCGAAGTATATAAACTCCTAGAATTCTGTCTTGTATTCTTTAGTTCGAATATTAACTTAGATTCAGCTCCTCTCTTGAGTCTTGAAGACTCTCCTCCAATTCTGACTCGACTTCACTGTCCAACAGTGTTAAGTCTTACCTCCGACCCTCTGACCCTTCAAATCTGGGACTGACTCTGACAAGAGTGCAGCACATACACTGAAGCCAAGGTCCCACACGCCTCAACTAACTCCGGAGTTCCGAAGTTTACTTGAAGTTGACCTGTTCTTAACACTTGGCAGCTAGGGCAATTAGGGTGCGAATGGAGTCAAGGTTTGCTACTGGAGCAAAAACCTCCTGGTAGTCAACTCCTTCCTTTTGTGTAAAGCCACGCACAACTATTCAGACTTTGTACCATTCTACATTCCCTTTTTCATCTTGTTTGATTCAGAATACTGGTTTGGAGGTGATCAGAGTTACTCCATCCAGAATAAGCACAGTTTCGTAGACATGGTTGGAGTTGAGACTTTGGAGTTCCTCTTCCATGGCAGATTTCCATAGGTCCTTGTCTGCTCCAGAGTAGGCTTCCTTTAAGTTTCTTGGAAGTGGCTCTTTGGAGTTTGCAGATCCGGCGAATATGAAGTCCTCTATGGAGGCAGAGAATGCTCCCGGAAGTTTCAGTTCTGGAGATTCCAGAGTGTGTTCTGGAGTGTGTTCTGGGGCTTGTGCTTCTTCTTTGCGATTTTCTCGTCTTGCAGCCTCCTCCTCCAGGGTGTGCTCATATTCTTTGTTTTTATTTGCTGCCTGTCATTGCCGGTTGCTCCATCATATAGGTGGAGCAGGAGCTGGGACCGGAGCAGGAGCAGGAGCAGGAGCAGGAGCAGGAGCAGGAGCAGGAGCAGGAGCAGGAGCAGGAGCAGGAGCAGGAGCAGGAGCAGGAGCAGGAGCAGGAGCAGGACCTTCATCTAACCGGAGTTGGTCTAGTTGGTCTGCCAGTTCCTCAATGCCGGGGCTAGCAGGGCATTCCAGAATGTGTTCCGGAGCTGCAGGGGCATCTCCCACTGGTCTGACATTTCGTGGAGGTGAACATTCGTCGTCATCATGGTCATGCTCTGGTAGGCGGAGATGCTCTGGAATTAGGCCCTTCCACTGTCCCTCAACAGCGGGGCCATTCCATGGAGCAGATTCAGCCTCAGAGATTGTTCTGGATTCATCAAAGATGACATGGCGACTGGAGATGATGGTCTGACGTTTAATGTCAAGGAGTTTGTAGGCTTGTTGCCTGTAAGTGTACCCTAGCATGATGCATTTCTTTCTGTGTGGTTGGAATTCCCCCCCCCGCTGCTCCTTTGGCATGTAGGCATAGGCCGGACATCCAAAGGGGCGGAAGAGAGTTGGATCTACCTGCTGGTTGAAGAAAATCTGGTAGGGGACCTTTCCTTGTAGTCCGGAGTTCGGACTTTGTGCAGTAATGTAAGCAGTGGTGGACATGGCATCCGCCCAAAATGACTTTGGGAGTTTGGACTCCTCTAGCATGGTGTTGGTCAGTGTGGCCAGCGTTTGGTTCATGCGTTCTGCTAAACCATTTTGTTCCAGAGTGTATGGGGCAGAGGTTTCAAGGAGCATGCCATTAGTTCAGAGTTGGTCCTGGAAGGCCTTGTTAGTGTACTCAGTTCCTCCGTCACTCCAGATGAACTTGGTGTAGATTTCTGAAAAATCCTCCTGTCCTACTGTACTTCCGTTCAGAGCAGGGTTTGAACATCAGCCTTCTATTGGTTGTAGATTTGCAGAGCTTCACTTTTGTGCTTCATGAAGTAAATCCATGGAAAGTGGCTGAAGTCATCGTCAATGATTAGCCAAAATCTGTAGCCTTCACATGATCTCAGAGTTATAGGACCACCTCCAACATCCATGTGTACTATCTCCAGGGGACAAGTGCTCCGAGGTTCATCCTGAACTCTGAAGGGTAATCGCCCCATTTTGCCAAGTGTGCATGCCTTGCAGAATGTGGGTGTTCCAGTGAGGGTGTCAATGCCTTGGAGTTGGTCGGACTTGACCATATGTTGTATCCAGTCAATGGACATGTGCCCCATTCATCTGTGGAGGAGATTGATGTCAACAAATGCATGGGCCACCTCCTTTTGATTTTTCGGAGTGACTCTTGCATGGTATAGGCCGTCTACATGATTAGCAATTAAGATGGTGTTGTGGTCCTTCCAAATGTGGCAAGTGTTTGACTTTGCTGGAAAAACAGTCGAGAGACCAGTGGAGGCAAGTCGATTTACAGAGATAAGTGAGATCCGGAATTCCGGAATCAGGAGGACATTGGATAGAACGATCTCAAAGGTGTTTTTGGACACTTGTGACAGGAGTGGTACTGTTCCAATTCCAATAGTGTGTGCCACGGAGTTGTCTCTGAGGGTTACTGGACGTGGGGGGTGGAGTGGCTGATATGTCCGGAACCAGGACCAGTGTGGGACCATGTGTGATGTTGCTCCAGAGTCTATAATCAGTGTGTTTTTCCCATTATCATTTTGTTCAGATGACAAGTAGGCATGAATGCATTGGATTAGGGACTTGGATACATTTTCATGAGCTACATGTGCCAAGTCTGGAGGATCCAGAGTTTCCTCCACTGTATTTGCCCTCTCTTTTCCTTTCTCTGGTTTCCTGAATCCTCCCCTCCATAACTCTGCAATCCATTTCTTGTAGGAGTGGCAGTCAGCGGAGTTGTGCATGGTGGAGAGGTGGTGTTCACACCAGGTGGAGGCATTCAGAGGTCAAGTGAAGGACTTGGGAGTTGTGGAAACCTTCATGGCAGACTCTGAATGTCCGGAGGGGTATAGGCGAGCATCTTCAGCAATGATTTGGGTTTCTACCGCATCAAAGGTGAGTTTGCTGTCCTCCATAGTATTGATGAGCGACAACTTGAATAACTCCCATTCCGGAGTCTTTGGAAGGGAATTTAGGAGGATGAATGCCATGACTTTGGAGTTGATGGTGAATTTCATGTGAGTGAGTTGGGACTCAGAGGTTCGGAGTGATGCGATGTGTTCTGAGATGTCGGAATTTCCATTCCAGCTTACATTGAACAGTTGTTGGAAAATATGGAAAGTGGAGGAGACACTCAGAGCATCAAGGAGTGAGACGAGTTTGTCCCATAGGTCTTTTGCGGAGATGCAGGACTCCATCTTGAGTAGGAGGGCATCAGAGAGACGTTCCTGAATGATGCCATGCACTTTTTCATTACGCTCCTGCCAGTTGTGGACATCCGAAGCAGTGACTCCAGTTGTTCCAAGGGCAGGTGCAGTATCCATTCCAGAAACCACTCCATAGACTTTGCTGCTGCGGAGTTTTCGGGTGGTCTTGACCTTCCATAGCGGGAAGGTTTCAGGTCCAGTTAGGATTTCATCACTTTGGATGGTATCCGATGTCATGCTGGATGGCAGGACAGGGTGAGGTGACAGGAGAAAAATTTATTTCCTGGCAGTGGCATCAGATAGCCAGTAGCCAGAGTTCATTTGAGAATGGAGGGCACATTGAGGAATACGTGAGTGCGCTGAGGGATGCGCGAGTGGGTGAGTTGTTTGTTTATTTGGCGCGAGCAGGGCTCATAACCTGTTAAAGTCTGGAGGTCCAAAGGTCCGGAGTTCAGCGGAGCAAGTCTGGTGCTATTCATACTGGAGCTCAGCTGTTGCCTAAGACGGGCGAGAACAACTGGTATTTATGTACCTGCCACAAATGGGGCAACAGAAGATGCCCAGGTCCTTGTTACTGGTATGCTACCGACTACAAGCAAGGGAAAAAACTCTTGGTGGCCGCCCTCAAACAAGACTGGTCGGTATGTATTTTTTCTTGTTATCATTGGTAACTGTATTGATGGCAGTATTCTCACATCATCACCAGAACGCTCTGTGCACATCACTGGCTCAAGCACCTCAAACTGAACAGATTGAAAGAGGAATTCAACACATACTATGAGAGTCTTAGTTTTGAGGCAAAAGCAGTATGCATTACTTGGGTTTGATTTTTTCTACAGCTAATAGTAGTTCTGTACAGTGGTACAAAAACAAAGCCGCAAAACTGGTGCACTGTACATCCACCTTCGCTCTAACATGATCTGATTTTGTCTTTTTATAGGTTGCAGATTGTATTTGGATGAAGGGAACAGCAGACGTTATCACAAGGATTGCTGTTTTGCAAATGCACTAGAGGATGAGGACGAGTAGAATGGTGGGGGCAGGTGGGTGGGTGGCGGGATTTGTATCAAGCCAGCCCTTCTAGACATGCATAGGGTTGCATATCAGAATCATTGCATTGTAACTGCTAGAATGCCATAGAATGGCATCTGTTTGTTGGAATTATCCTGCTGGTGAGTCTGCCCTATGGAAACCTATGAGAATTGCGATGCATAGACAGATCTTGGTCCACATATCTACAACTACAAAAAAAACCTATGAAGCGACCCATTCTCAATGCAACTGTACATGCACCTATTGCCTCTTTTTACATGACCTAACATACAACCACATATCCCTCTTTTTCACTGGGCCTGAGTCTCAGACACTACAACGTGCACCTCAGAACTCACAGATCTTGCTGTGTATCTTGATTACATCAGCAAACCAATCCTTTGCCATAGTTAAGGCTCCCAGGGTACCCAGTTTGGTACAGTATGGGACAGACTGTTGAGTGCTGGGAAAGTGCTGGGAAGTGCTGGGGAGTGATAGAGAAGGGAGAGGGAATAATGAAGAAGGCTGGGGGATGTGGGGAAGGCTGGGGAACTTGGG
>JBBPRV010001000.1:0-12707 GCA_038093235.1 Boletus harrisonii | reverse complement strand
CCGTGGCACCCGCGCCAGGCACGAGTCTCGGGTCTTTGAGCAACGACTTGATCACGTTGACGCCGTCGTCGATCGCGCGCTCCAGGTCGTCCAGACGGTTGGCCGTCGCACCTCTCAACACGATCGTCGCGGTGCGCGTCTTTTCCTTGCGTGCGTCGTACCCCGTCTCGCCCTCGCCGAGCTGTCTGAGCACCGTGACGCGGTCTCCGCCGATTTCTGTCGTCTCGAAGACGTCGACGTACCCGGCTTCTTCGGGGGTGGGAGCGCCGATCCGGGCGAGGGGGGTGGCGTTGACGACGCGGCTTACTCTGCGGAGGTCGAATTTGGAGAGGACCTTGAGGACGGCGATGTTGAATCTGTTGAGATAGTGGAGGGCGAGTTCGCCGACAGAGGATCCGGCGATGATGATCTTGACTCCCGAATCAGCAATCTCCTTGAAGATCTAGCATGTCACGGAGGTGAGCATTGAGCAAAAGAGACGCTATAGAAGCGGAGGAGAGCAAGGTGGAACCTTTTCCATTTGTTTCTCCTCTCCTCGGGTAAAGTTGAGCATTTCGTCGGCGCTTTTGATGAGGACGGTACCCTTGGTTTCGGTTTGGGAAATGTCGAGTGCGGACGTGAAGACGGCGACTTTGGCTTTGGTTACTTTTTTGATGACGCCCTCTGGTTCTCGACCGAAAACCATGCCTTGTACTACACGGCTGCCGGAGAGGTTTCCTCCCATGATTTTGACGACGCGGACGTTGTCCACGTTGAAGTTCTTTGGGTTTTTTGGCATGACGGCCAGTGCAGCTTCTGCGACGAGTGCAGACAGAGGGTCTTCGAATCCATATTGTTTTGATGCGATGGCAGGCTTGAGCGCCTCTGCGAGCGAGGATTGCGTGAATGGAGAGGGGAGGCTAGATACTGATAGATCTTGAAGGCTGTTAGTTGCGGTTCGATGACGCGTCATTGGGACACGCACTCTCGAGCTCAGCGAGCGCTTTCGTGCATGCAAGTTCGTATCCTTTGATGACTTCGCTTGGATGTAGACCCATAACGAGGAGGTGCTCTGCTTTCTTGAGTAGTTCGCCTGCAAAGATGAGCACGGTGTTGGTTGCGTCGCCCATCTGAGTATGGTCAGAACGGTGTAAGCTTGGTAGGAAACACGGATCAAACAAACCTCGGATTCTTGGGCCTGCGATGCCATCACAAGCAGCTTTGCAGCTGGATGTACGACTTCGACCTCTTTGATGATGGTGGCAGCATCGGACGTGACGAACAATCGACCCAGGTGATTGATCAAGAGTTTATTACGACCTGTATCGCGATTCAATGTGGAACGAGCGGGGACGACCACCGTCATCCAACGCACCGTTTGGACCAAAACTCGTCCGCACGAGACTCGATAGCTCTGAAACGGCCTGGATGTTGCGCAGAATGGCATCCTCGAGTCCTTGCAGGTGCTAAAGGCCAACGTCGTCGATCGGTTAGTTGGGCGCAGCGATCCGTGAGCCATCTCACCTTGTAGCCTTCCTTGAAGAGCTGGACGTTGTTGGCTTTTGGGACTTTGAGCGACATTGTCGACGTTGGCGATGTGCAGAAGTTGACGACACGAAATCACCTGGACGCGACTTACCCACAAGTCACGATCGCGTGGTTGGACTCCGCGAACTCACCTTGCTCGTCTTGACCACAGCATCGACCCCTTATCTGGCTTTGGACTCTGAGCCCAACGGATCGCAACATGGTCCTCAAAATACTCGGCGCAGTGGCTAATACGTTGTTGCCCTCATCATATTATGTGCATGCCTTCGTATCCATTATTGCGATCGTCGTCGTTCACGCCTTTGCACAAGGACGTCCAACAAACCGGGAGCGCGACATGCATACGTGTGTAGTTCTCGTGACTGTGAGTCACTCATTCACCTTTTCTCCAGCACGCTCTTCCTCATACTAGCTCCTTAGGGCGGTTTTACCCCTCTCGGGCTGACACTGATCCAAAACTTGGCTCAGCGAGGCGCACATGTCATTGCACTCTCCCCCAAACCAATCGACCATCCCGAAGTAGGGATTCTCATCGAACTCCTGCGCTCTACGACCAAGAACGACCACATTTACGCAGAAGAGTGCGATCTATCTTCGTCAGCTTCCGTCCGCTCGTTCTGTACCGGGTTCGTCACGGGGAAGGATACGCGTCTGGACGCGATCGTCTTCGCACACGAATACCAACCGATAGGCTCAGTCTTGGTCTCTGACGACCCTGTAGAACTCGCAGAGCGTCGGCGAGCGTCGTCGTTGGCCACATTCTTGATGATTACCTTGCTGCTCCCTGTCCTGCTCGTCGCCCCAGTGGAACGTGATATCCGCATCATCAATATCGTTAACCCGTTCTATGCGGCTGCATCCTTGACGTATTCAGTGACAGAAGTACTTCCACCAACTGCTCCGCTATTCAAGCAGGAAGGTCGGAGGTCCCTCGAAACGGTCATCTTCATGCGCCACCTGCAGCGTGTGCTGGATGCCCTTCCATCCGGTGGCCAGGTCCCCAAAACGGACGAGACGACTGTCCGTGTAGTGAGCGACAAGGTTCAAAAGTCGAATATAGTCGCTGTCTCTGTTTGTCCCGGAATAAGTCGCACAGATACCATCGCCACTCTCCTGAAGGCGGATAGCACTCAGGCACGACGGTCTATCCTCGGGACAGCCATGTAAGTTGCTCTTGGGCTTATTCTCCCACCATTCCTGACGGTTTTCTTCAGTTATTTCATCGCGCAGCCACTCCTGAGGTTGTTGACCAAATCGCAGACGGCTACACTTCAGTCGATACTGCACGTGCTCTTCCTTCCGACGCCATTCAAGAGCTCGCAAACAACTTCTCCTGAGAATGCCCCAGAGGAAGTTTTAAAGGCGGGGGCTTTGTACCGAGAATGCGCAGTAGCCAATGTGCGAATACCCACCCCGGGCGGTACACCTTCAGGAAGTGAAGAGCAGAAAGATGGACTGATGCCAGACGATGGAGAGCTGGGTGGCGTGCACCTCGGTCAATCCGTCTGGGAGTCTTTCGAGGTTGCGCTCAAAGAGTGGGAGAAGACTGTTCCTGCTTCTGACAAGGAAGCTACTGGTGACGATACCCCATCGGTGGATACCCCTACTAGCTCCTAGTATGACTATTCTTTGTGACTTTGCGTATGTACTGACCAGCTGACAGATTCCATAGACTGAACACGGACTCTGCAGTTGTTACGACCCAAGACACTCATTCGACCATTGCTAGACATCGCTTCTGTTGTTAAGTGACATCTCATGGACTACACCAGATAATTTATCGATCAACAAAAAAACCACTGGTAAATATAATAAGCTGATGCCTAGGTAAATAACGTCCTCTATCCGTGAAGACCTACGGCTGTTCTGGCAGGAAGAATCATGCTTCGTCTCGGTCCAGTGCGTCAGCTACTGATTCGAGCGCTACCTTGGGCTTCAAGAGCGTCGTAGTCTTGAACTCGACGAGGTTCCCCTGCACCACTTTCTCCGACCTCTGCAGACCTAGTGCGGTCGTGCACAGTATGGTCTTCCCTTCCGGGTCTTCCCCATGTGTCTCGAAGTTGTCCAGGGTAGCTCCGTCGAACTTCTCACCCGAAGTAGCATTTGTAGGCCACAAGTCAGCCGACGTCACCTCCTCGCCCATTGCCTTATTCAATCGTGACGCCATCTTGACAATGTTGGAAATGCGTTCACCAAACTTTTGCGTGAATGTGCGGTAGGCTTCCTCGTAGCTCTTTGTACATCCTGCGGTGACAATGATGAGGACGAGTGTGTCGGAGATATGAGCAACCATTGTCGCGTGGAGGTCAGCTTCCTGCAGGGCCACCTTCTGTGCGTGTGCACGTGTCAAGGCACGCCAGCGACCGCCCACTGCCTGCGGTTCTATGGAGTCGTCAGTGTAAGTGATGCGGTGAAGATGATGAAACTCACCTGTTTCACGGATATCGTTGTAGATCTCTGCAAGCGGCTGCTCGGCTTGGAGGCCGTCAAAGTCCCAAGTCATGGTAATCCAGCGCGCAAACTCGACCGTTGCACCCTGCAATGCGATTTGCACGAGGAGCGGGTCCTCACTATGCAATACAGTGCTGAGCAAATTGGTCAGGCTAGGACCCATGAGTTCGGTTATCCGGGTGCTGGCCTCCTTTATTTCGTCTGCGTGTGTAGGTTGGCGTGCAAAGTCAAAGGAATCAGAGATGAAGGCGGAGGTCTGCAGAATCTCGACGTTGAGAGCGTCGATCAGAGAAATAACTTCAGCACCAGAGAGGGTATCGGCTTTTGTGAGGTAGACCTGAGCGCCTTTCAATTCCCGGGTACGAGCCTCGAGGAGAGTGGTGAGTTCGTCGTGCTTCGTCTGCGAGTGTTGGAGCTCGTTGCGGAGGTTCTTGAGCTCAACGTCCTTGCTCTCTAGCTGACGCCTGACACCGTTGAGCTCTGCCGTCAGTCGCTGGTTCTGCGAGAGCACTTTGCCCTTGTCATCCTGCTCTCGACGCAGGGATTGTTGCGCCGCTGCTTTTTCCTCCTGCGCCTGCTTGAGCGACTGCGAGAGGGAGGTGGATTCGTTGACGGCTCTCTGGTGCGATGCCCTGAGCTGGGCGACTTCCTCGTTTAATTTTCGGTTTTCTTCGGTTGTCCCTTTGACGGACTCCTCGAGCTTCCTTACCCTCTCCTCTCGTGCCCTTTCCCTTTCCTCTTCCTCCTTCGACCTCCCGCCAGTGAGGAACGCCCTGATACCTCGAGTTAGGCCGAGCGGGAGGATAGGCATGACGCGCCAGACGACCCAAGGTAGACCCGCAAATGCGATGGGAAAAACCCAGTATTTGGATGGCGTAAAAGCAAATGATGTCGACAAGTTCATAGCGATTCCTGGTTAGTTCAGGCTCGCGACAAGGTGGTGCTAGCGACCGTCGGCCATTTGAGGGCGCTTTGATTGTTTGGTGGGACCATGTGGCGGGGTTGCTGTAGCGGCGTGTGTATGATACGCCTCGTGTGTGACTCGGGGATGTGCACCTTGCCCTGGTCAGGAGGCCGCATCTTCTCCCTGGGAAGTGCGTCGCCTCTCAAACACGTTGTGTTGGCATTTTCATAACGCCTCGCGTACTTCATTTCGTTGGTTGCTAGCTCGTTGCCGTGTCGTGGTGAGCCCTTGGCGTAAAACTTCATCCTCGCGTCAATCACCTTGATGTAGATAGCGCGACCCCACCACGGGATCGAAGGTTGGTTCCGGCGAGAATGAATGCCGTCTTCAACCTCCGATTTCACGCCCTGCAATGCGCTGCGCTCAGATAAAAGGCCGTTGTAGGACGTGGCCCATTCACGAATCTGCAGGAGGCGCACTATCATCTATCCCATAACGACGCCAGCAGACAAGTTTACGTGACAATCTCGGCCGTCCCCCTTGCTGTCAAGTGCGATGCTCTCCCGAAAGCCTTATCATGGCCGTTTACGCGGGCTCGTCGTTGCATTCGATGTCGGCACAACGTACAGTGGTATCTCGTATGCTATTCTGGATCCAGGCGAGGTCCCCAAGATACAAGGTGTGACGAGGTTGGTCACCCCTCGTGCTAGTCCACGTTGATGCTTGACGCTGATTGAGGTAATGCTTCAAGGTATCCGGCACAGGAGCATGTCGGCGGCGATTGCAAGATACCGTCTATCGTGTATTACGACCAACAGGGTACACCTCGTGCCTTTGGTGCGGAGGCGCTGCAGGATCACATCATTGAACAAGCCGAGGACGAGCAATGGGTCAAGCTTGAGTGGTACGTGTTCAACCCTAACCACCGTCTGTGTGGTCTAATGCAACCAATTTGGTAACGTGGCTAGGTGGAAGCTACACCTCCGCGCAAAGCACCTAGCCGCCTCACATATTGCCGACGATGACCTCCCTCCCATTCCGTTTGGAAAATCGGCTGTCGACGTCCTGGCAGATTTCATGCGTTACTTGTTCTATTGCACGCAAAAGTACGTCGAAGATTCGCATGGCGTCAACCTCTGGAAGTCGGTCGAGAGCCACGTCCAGTACGTACTCACCCATCCGAATGGGTGGGAAGGACCACAGCAGAAACAGATTCGACGCGCTGCCACACTGGCGGGTCTCGTTTCGGGTTCGCCCGAGGGCCAGGATCGGGTTCACTTGCTGACGGAGGGTGAGGCGAGCTTGCATTTTTGCGTATCGAACATCTTGGCATCGGAGGCGCTGTCGAGGATGCCTATCCTTTCTCTTGAACGCCCTGGACAAGAGGACGAGCGACCGCGTGAGCAGGGCGTTGTTGTTATTGATGCTGGAGGAGGAACGATTGATCTGAGCGCGTATTCGATGAGGTTGTCGCCAGCGTCGTTTGAAGAGATCGCACCTGCTGAATGTGAGTACGCAGACATGGCACCCGTGTTGTGTAGTCTCACAATCACCAGGTCGCTTACAAGGATCCGTGTTGGTTACGCGGAGGGCTGCCGCCTTGCTCAGAAGTAGGTTCCTGGATGCGTTTACTGACATCCTGAGGCTCACGACGTTCACAGGGAGACTGGAAGGTTCAAAGTATTGTAGCCCAGAAATATTAAGACAGATGACGGATATTTTCGACAAGACGACCAAGCTTCGTCTTCGCAACGCTGAGGATCCCCAATACATAAAGTTTGGTACCGTCCGCGATAAAGACCCACAGTATGACATACGCTCGGGCCAGCTTCGGCTCACTGGGTAAGTTTTCTTTCTCCTATAGGACCGGATACTGATGTCTCTCTAGAAAGGTTGTCGCAGACCTTTTTGAACCATCTATGAGAGAAATCATCGATGCTTTCAAGAAGCAACAACAAGCATCTTCGATCCCAATCACAGTAGGATAACCTTTTGACTTACCCCGCTCACCCATTGACACCTTTCAAGTCTGTCTTCCTAGTAGGGGGCTTTGCCGCAAGCGAGTGGTTGTTCTCAAGTCTCCGAAGATATTTCGAAGCCCTGAACATCAGCCTCTGTCGACCTGATAGCCATGTGTACGTTCTCTGACACTGCGTAAGTGACGGGCTCACCTCTGGATCAGGAACAAAGCTGTGGCGGATGGTGCAATATCCTATCATATCGACCACCTTGTCTCTTCCAGGGTCGCAAAGTTAACTTATGGTACAGAGTGCAGCCTACCGTATAATCCGTCCGACAGCGAACATCGTACGAGACAGAAGAGCATCTACCGCGGCCCATCTGGGCAACTGGCCCTTCCGAACGCCTTTGCATCTATCCTGACGAGGGTGAGCTGACAAGATATGACGTGTCGCCACTCATCTGACTGACGCGAAATATGCAAGGGTACACGTGTCGCCGAGAAGCAAGAATTCCAAGAGACTTTCGCTCTTCGTCGGTCGTCCCAAGTGGCATGCAACTCCCTGGATATTCCCATAACATCCTATAGAGGATCACTTGACCAGCCGATATGGATGGACAGCGAGCGAGGTACGTGTCCCGCGCAAGTCACTCGCGTTATCCGAATGAGCGTGTCGTAGATCAATTCTCCACGCTGTGTACTGTGCGTGCGGATACTACCAAGTTGGCCAGGTCGCTTTCGCCGAAACGATCTGCCGAAGGATCGTTGTACCACGCGCTGGAAATCAAAGTCATCTTGTTGTTTGGACTGACGGAGCTCACTGCGCAGGTGAGCTGGATGGAGAATGTGAGTCATTTTTTATGCATCTTGGAATGCTTGGCTCATGTCTACGGGTCATACAAGGGGGTCGAGGTCCGGTGAGTTTCTACCGAGTCATGTCTAGTTTGGATACAGCTGACGAGAACACGTGAAGATCCCCGGCCGTGTTGGTGTACGATGAAACCGCATGATGTATTTTTGAGCGGAATATGTATAAGACTGTTGGCAATAGAGCGGCAATGGCAATGGCACTGTCCCAGTTTTCTTGGGGCTGCTGGCAGGTGGGCAACGGACGAGGAGTCATTGTATAATACTGTAAGGCTACTGGCCCCGTGCCATAGTAGAGTTGACATTGCAACTTGTGGCAATTGGTAGCCTGAGGGCCCACCGTAAAGTTCTCACATGCCCGCTTACTTAGTGCTAGTTTTTGAAGGTAGCCCGGATCATTCTTACTTCTATCTCATACGCCATCCAGCTCCTGTAATGCTGGAAGAATGTGTCCGTCTTGACCGTGACGGTTACCCAATCGATACCATCCGAGTCGTCACGTAGGGAACGTGAACAATTGCCTCGTGAAGGCGACACCGTGCGTCAATTCTCGACACAGCCTGTTTGCGATCCGCCTATGATACATGATGCACCCCCAAGACTGTGATTGCCGTGTGCCGCAATCAGGGTCAAAGCACGTTCACAATACACGTTACAAGGTACAGTAACAGTGGACTTATCCGACAATGTCCCCCACTATCTCTAAATCATTGAACCGTGTGCCCGCCTGTGGCTAGGCACAGTTCGGTGGACCGGAAGATAGGGATTAGTAGGCAGCTGGTGCGTGATAGAAGGCTGATACAGTGGGTGCAAATAATAGGATCATCGGTCATCCCGTTAAGGTGCTCCTCATGTTACATTAAACCCCATTAAGACCCAATCACCTACTTCTGCCAGTGTGGGTTGTAGCTTCTGACTGCATCTTCCTGTGCGTTGACGCACGGTGGCCACGGTTCCTGTCTCGTGTCCGTCTGTGGTGGCTTGAATTTCACGGGTACGTGCACTTCCCAACTTCGAACTTCCTCTCCTTCAGACTACTCGCACAGACGTAAGCTCACTAAATGTCCGCCAGGGAGCCATATCAAGGTCTGTCTCGCAAGTTAGTGCTCGCTTTCGACGTAGGGACGACGTACAGCGGGGTCTCGTACTGCATACTCGACCCTGGAGAGGTCCCAAAGATCCTCGGAGTTTCGAGGTAGGCAAAACTTTGTGGGGAAGCAGGTGGCGCTGACACGGAGCTCTTTCGAACAATTCAGATATCCTGCCCAAGAGCAAGTCGGAGGCGATAGCAAGATACCGTCCATATTGTACTATGACCATCAAGGTACCGTGAAAGCTGTCGGCGCCGAGGCGCTGCAGCAGCATATCATTGATCAAGCAGAAGAAGAAAATTGGGTCAAGCTCGAATGGTGAGCTCAGAGAAGAGATAATTCTCTGTCGTCCCTTTATTTAGGAAGGTGTTGTTAGGTGGAAGCTTCACTTGCGGCCCAAGCATTTAGCATCGTCGCACATCAAAGATGAAGATATCCCACCCCTCCCCAAGGGTAAAAGCGCCGTCCAGGTTCTCGGGGATTTTATGCGGTATCTGTTTAGTTGCGCTCGCAACTACATCATAGAATCTCACGCTAGTGGTGCTTCTATGTGGAAGTCTATGGAGAACAACGTCGAATTCATTCTCACCCATCCGAATGGATGGGAAGGGCTACAGCAACAACAGATTCGCCAGGCCGCTAACATTGCTGGATTGATTCCTAGCAAGAAAAAGCGTGCGAGTCGAATTCATTTACTGACAGAAGGGGAGGCTAGTCTTCATTTCTGCGTCACCCACGTGCTGGCGTCGGATTCGCTTTCCCAGGTCCCTATTATTAGTTCTGAGGACCTTGAAGAGGAAGCCGAGGAGTCGGAACATCAAGGAATAGTCATCATCGATGCTGGAGGAGGTACCATCGATTTGAGTGCTTACTCCCTCAAGCTATCCCTTCCACGAGATTTCGAGGAGATCGCACCTGCAGAATGTAAGACTGTCCGGCCCTTTTAATTTCTTTCTGAAACATTGTTCGCCTAGGTCGCCTTCAGGGATCTGTTTTCGTCACGCAAAGAGCTCACACGTTTCTCAAGGGTTTGTGGTCTTTATTATTCCGCGGACCCTTGTAAACGACATCACATTCTACCATAGCCAAACTTGCAAACTCGCAATACGGATCACCGGACATCATTCAGCAGATGTCAGAGATTTTCGACCAGACCACGAAACTGAGGTTCCGCGACACTGATGGTCCGCAATACATCAAATTTGGAACTGTCCGTGATAAAGATCCCCAGTATAATATTCGTTCTGGTCAGCTCAAGCTGGCTGGGTAAGGGAGCTCTTCATACTGGATGCATAGTACTGACCCTCGAATACTCGTACAGAAAAGACGTCGCAAATTTCTTTGAGCCCACTGTAGAGGCGATTGCTGATGCCTTCGAGAAACAGCGACAGGCAGCGACGAGGTTGAAGTTCCAAATCAAGGTGGGGGTTCACTCTGATATTGTGCTATTTTAGGCGACTTGACTGGTCACTTCCTATAGCATGCTTTCCTGGTCGGCGGTTATGCTGCCAGTGATTTCTTGTATCGCAGTCTTCAACTGCACCCAGCATTTTCAGAGGTGCACTTATGCAGACCTTCAAGTCACGTGTATGTGTCATATTGTCGTGATTTTGTTGTACTCATTGCCTCTTCAGTAACAAGGCTGTTGCAGATGGCGCTGTATCTTCCTACATTGCTCCTCTGGTCACTTCGCGAACATCGAAGTACACATATGGCGTAGAATCTAACCGTGTATATGATCAATCCCTTGCTGATCACCGAGAGAGAGAACACACACGAGGTAATTTACCCTGTGGGGTCACAGCGTTGCCACATGCATTCGCATCGATTCTGAAGAAGGTCCGTACTAGTTAGTGTTTATGTCAACTCTTTGTTCAGTCCTCTGATAGGGGGTCCAAGTTTCGGAGCAGGAAATATTTCGACGCTCGTTTGCTATACAGTGTGCTTCGCGCTCTGAATTGAACACACTGGACGATACCATTTTTGCTTACCGTGGAGATCTTCTCGATCCTCAGTGGATGGATAAGGAACCTGGTAATGTGTAACGACAAGGTCACTCATGCGCATCACTGACGGGTGGACTCGAATACAAGCACATTTCACCAACATGTGCACTGTAGTTGCTAATACTTCGAAGCTTGTCGACTCTCTGCAACCACGAACGGCTCCCGATGGGACCATCTACTATCAGTTGCATTTCGAAGTCATCCTGCTGTTTGGCCTCACGGAATTGAAAGCGCAGATAAGCTGGATGCACAAGGTTCGTCTTGTCGTTGTCGTGTTAGACAACCTGTATCACTTACATAGTGTCCAGGGTGTGGAGAAGAGGTGAGAACTACTCAGTCAACTCCAATGATACATTTCTCTGACCCGACTCGGACGCGGACAGAAGTCCCGCTTCGATCGTGTACACCGACTAATCACGAGTGTCTATGGGAATACTGTGTTTTCGCCCTTTGTATTTGCATCTACATCAATCACCTATTTTGTGTTTCAGTATACGAGGATACCGTATGTTCAACGCGACCGTGATCTGGGGCTACAGAAAAATGTCGTCGTAGTTGAGGGTCACGCAGAGTACTTTCTCGACTTGCTGTGCTCCTTTCTCGCTTTCTGTGCACCATTTATTGCCAGCATGCGGAACGGTTCAATGATTGTCCCTAGATATACATAGCAGCCTGAACCGCGCTGACTTGGAATAAGCACGTCAAGTTACCAGAATGTGCTCAAAAGTAAGTAAAAGTTGCTTTGCCATTTTTCCATCGATCCTGCCCATTCAATTGGAGGTTGACTCAATCCATTGTAATGTTTGTCACATAGCACATAGTAATCAACACGATTTCTATGTCCTGCTGACTCAAGGCATACATACGTGCACCGATAATTATAAGGAAGCAGGTTTTCGGTGCGACCGCGGTGATGATACGAAGATTCCGAAGAAATTGGTTCTTCACAGCACCAATGACTGCGAATTCTCACCCGTGGACCTAGTACTCTCAGTCCGGTGGAGTCCGAAGATAAGCCTGAGGATGTAGGCAACTGGTACGTAATACATCGATAAGGAATGCAAACAGGGGATCGTCGGTCATCCCGTTTAGGTGTTCCTCATGTCAACATCAGACTGCATCTTCCTGTGTTGATGCATGGCGGCCACGGTTCTTGTCTCGTGTCCGTCTACGGTGACTTGAGTTTCGTAGATACGTACGTGCCAGTGCACTTCCCGACTTTCAAATTCCACCGCCTCAGCCTAGTACTCGCACAGACGTAGGCCTACAACATGTCCTCCAGGGAGCCATACCGTAGCATCTCTCGCAAGTTAGTGCTGGCCTTCGACGTAGGGACGACGTACAGCGGGGTCTCATATTGCATACTTGATCCTGGTTCTGTCCCAAAGATTCTCGGAGTTTCGAGGTAGGCAAGATTTCAGTGTGGGGGAGCAGGTGGCGCTGGCGTGGAGCTCACTCAGATATCCTGCCCAAGAGCACGTCGGAGGCGATAACAAGATACCGTCTATCTTGTACTATGACCGTCAAGGTTCCCTGAGAGCTGGAGGCGCGGAGGCGCTGCAGCAGCATATCATCGACCAAGCAGAAGAAGAAAATTGGGTCAAGCTCGAATGGCGAATGGTAAGCTCAGAGACTAGAGACAACTCTTAGTCGTCCCTTTGTTTACAAAGATGCCATTAGGTGGAAACTTCACCTGCGGCCCAAGCATTAAGCATCGTCACATATCAGAGATGAAGACGTCCCACCCCTTCCCAAGGGTAAGAGCGCCGTTCAGGTGCTTGGGGATTTTATGCGGTATCTGTTCAGTTGCGCTCGCAACTACATAATCGAACCTCACGCTAGTGGTGCTTCTATGTGGAGGTCTGTGGAGGACAACATCGAATTCATTCTCACCCATCCGA